>JACXGM010038846.1:0-10730 GCA_016801145.1 Umbra pygmaea
TTGGACCAATCAACGTGGACCTGGGAAAAGGGAAAATGGAAAGACCCTGCTCTGGAGTAGGAGCTAAAAAGGTTATAGGAACGGCAGTGCGAGGAACTAAATAATCCTGCAATTTCTTCTATCGGAACACGAGAAAAAAATGGTTATAGGAACGTTATGTTCTAGGAACTGCAAAAATCCCTGCGGTCGGAAAGCGGCTTATGTATGTTAGCTTGGGCTGCTAGTCAGTTGCTGTAGTTAGCTTTGTCAGTTTCCCCCTTAACATTAGGCTCTGTGCCGGTCCACCCTGATGTTAGGAATAGGAAGACCATACCAGAAAGTGTCAATCCCTTCAGACTGGCAGAAGGAGGGAAAATGTCCAAGGAAAGATAAGATCAGTGCCACAGAGTTGTCACAGGGGTTATTGTTAAAAGTTTGCTAACTTTTTCGATAGTGGAGGCCCCATGGTGGTTGTGAGCAAGCTATCGATATATAAAGGGAGTTTTATTTTTTAAAGGTAGTTTGCCATCATAGCCTCTTAGCCTGGATAACGCTTTTTACTGTTATTGTCAGTAAAAATAATAAAACCATTATATTTTTTTGTGCTTTACTGATTCACAGTTAAGGTGGAAAATAAAAGTTGTGTGTTTAAATGTATTTTTGTTGATGTTGAAATGGATTTTAAAACATATAGTATCGAAAAAAGTATTGTTAAGGAACCGGTATCGAAACTGAGGTATGAAAATTGGGACTGGATCAAAAGATTTTGAACGATGCCTAGTCCTACCTGCAATGCATTAACTTGCTAATCCACGCGGACCCCGTAGAACTTTGACTATTTAAATCTACCATATATCAGAAATACCAGTATAAATTATTTTAAAAGAATAACATGATACATTTTTTGTGGGGGGGTGGAATTTTTTAAATAAAATCAATAATTAATTGACTTGACAATAAGAAGCAAAGGCTGGGAGAGAGGTATGTAGACAGGGACAGATTTATAGTGCTGTAACTGTAGACGGGTACGTAACCGTATGATGGTACGGGGTGATATTCGTAGGTTTGCACATGAACCTTAATATATTAAATATTAAATTTGAAACAAATGGCTAGCTACTTATTTTTAATGCTTCAAAAAATCTGATTAATATGAATATACCTATGAGCCTTGCTCACATCGTAATCGATATTGTACTCATTGTTGGCACATTTTCTACTTTGTTAGTATAACAGTAGAGATCTAGACCTTAGGGAGAGTGGTGGTGAATCTACAGACCGCAAAAACTAGACTCTAATAATGCTAAACGTCAGTCTTGTCTGTTATTATTATTTATCTCAGACATATCAATCAATCCTCTTTGCGCCATCTGGTGCTTGAGGCAACTGGAAGGGAACTCCATTTTGTTGTATCGGCTGCTGTTGCATGAGCGGTCTCTGGTCTTGAGTTCTTGCTCCACGGTTTGACTTTAGAGGCCCTATTCTAACGATCTGAAATGAAAGTATCAAAGGCGAAACGCAAGTGACATTGTGGGAGGGTCCTGGACGCTGTTGCTATTTTACCGGCAGGATAAATTACTCTTGCGCCAGACGCAAATCTAAAATGGGTAGGTCTGAAGTAGCTTCATTAGTCATAGGTGTGGTTTGGGTTTAACTTGCAATAAACCAATCAGAGCGTCATCTCACATTCCCTTTAAGAGCATGCGCGCTTGTTCCATGGCGAATTGCTATTATAACAGCGGATTATTGATTTTTTTCTTTTTTACAAAATGTAAATAAAGAAATGTCACAAGACAGACTTTCGGATGTTATGGGCTCACTCTCACTGAATCACGAGGTTATAAATGCATGGTAATATTTTTGCACTGTAATCTAACATTAGAGCGAGATTACTTTGCTTGCCTCACTCTTCTGTCAAATAAGCTCTAAGGCCGGATGTCCACTGAACACGTCAGATTTTAGTGCACGTTACTTTTTGCTGGATATATGCATCCGCATAGTGCGGACTTGATGCAAAATTGCTTCAGCAAGGCAAGACTGTTACTATTGTGTTGTGCTACTCGTTCCAGTGGGAACTTCAACTTCTGGTTGTAAAACTGCACAGGGTTGCAACGCACAAGTTGAATAATTTGAACGGATGCGACACACAGAGCGCACCGCATCGCAAGCCTGCTAGGTAAGCACATCCTTGCGGATTGCTCCATTGACAATAAATGACTTATGGCACAATGAACACATTCGACGGGTTCAGTGGACATCCCGGGTAAAGCTGGATTCACACGAGACCCGACAAAAAATCCCCCTACGGCATCGTAATGCAGACACACTTGTACACTGCAATCAACATCGTAATCAATCTTCCGCATCTACGAGATGGTGGGCAACATTGCATACAACTGTCCATCTCCAGCAAGGCGACTGACAGGAGCTGTTTTCAGTTTAGTATTCATTGACAATACGAAAACTATCTAATGAGCTGTCAAAGATTGTCTTGCAATCTCACACACCCATAGATGAAAGCGACATATTAGCTCTTTCTCAGAAGTAAATCAACTTCCGGTTCTGGCACCGTTATGGCAAAGCACCGCAAAAGTTGGATTATTTCAACTCTTGCGACACACCCGCCACACCGCATCCACATTTTGCCGGTTCCGGTAGATTTGCTGCAGCAGTGCGCATTGCTTCCTATTGAAATGAATGGACTTCCGCCGCAATGCAACCAGTTTGCCGGACCTGGTGTGAATCCAGCTTAAGGCATTTAGGTGCCTCCTGTCCTATCCAAACTCCTGACGTGCATTTTAAGTGTGCCTAATGTTCGTTCAATTAGGGTACACTGCTTGTTTGTGTATGTTTTCGATTAAACAGCATTTCATGCATTGTTGCTGGCATCAAATGGTGTCATCCTCAGCCATGTCTTTAACAGATAGCGTTGTCCCCTTCACAGCCACCCATCCAAGGGGGGATTCCCATCAAATATGGCAGTTTGCCATGAATGAGTCGTGGCTTGTACCAGGGTAGTTTGCAAAAACATGGGTGGTTTTACTATTAGCATCGCAAATGACTTGTATGTTGATTTAATGGGTTCCCTTGTGGTTGATGTATATCAGTGCGAATAATTCATTCGGAATAATTTGGGAAAATGTGTACACTAGGTGTATGCCTACTTTTTCACGTCTTCGGACATCACAATGATTTTCCTCGTGTGGTAATATTTTCCTTCTAATTATGTATTGCAATAATGGTAACTGCTGCATTTGTGTAGATAAAAGGAGCATTAAAGTGTATGCGTGTTGTGCACACGCTACATTATGGCCAAGCATGCGCCCTTAAAATAGCATCTGAAAAACACGCCATTGACTTTTAACCAGGTTTTTCCTGGTCAGTGGCGGAATTGATTTCGGGAACTGCAAGATAGCACCAGGGAACGTTTTGCGCCGGAACACGCCTCTTCTTTTCGCTGAACCGCCTAACGAACGCAAGTTCATTCCCTAATTTACAGATGCGTGTCTGTGGAGGGAAAAGTCCCATATGCGTCGGGTGCAAGATAGGAATGATACATGCGTTGGTGTAAAAAGTAAATTGCGCTGAGTGTAAGATAGGGCCCTAGGTTTCTTTAGGTCTGCCTCGTTTCCTTTTTCCCTGTGGAGTCCATCTTAGTGCCACCCTTGGTAGTGAGCCAGGGGGCATTCTGCAGACGTGGCCAAGCCATCTCCATCTCAGACATATAGAAAGAGATTAAGATAATATGACATGCGCACATTTCATGAAGATTTCCTCTTCCTGTCGGGAAACTTTTTTTTCGCTTATGTTGCACCCTTGAAACAACTCAGTCAACCTTTGAGTGTCATGGTTCTTTTGCAACTTTATTTATGCTCTGGTTTAACAAAAATGAATAAGACATATTTATAGCTCGGAGTGGGTTAACCAGCTCAGATTCTCTGACAACAAAAAACATCAATCTCTAACTGCATTGTCTCACCTCCCAAATCATGGTAATTTTAAAGAGACAGTGCACAGTTTTCCCAAATCTCAATTGAAAAACACAGTGTTCTTTACAGTAAATAAGGACTATTAAACATGCATTATATTAAATATTACTTTTCCTTCCTTTCCTTCAAACAAATTACTTGGCCTGGCTACATTAATATTGATTTATCTATTTTCCAGAGCACAACATATGGAAAGTAAACAATGTAGCTATGGGGCAATGCATGTGCAAACTGTATGTTATGAAACAGAATTCTAAATGTTAGGTTGCATGCAGGCTTCACAATGTTAGGCTACTTTGTCCATATAGTCGTTCGGTTGCAGAGGCAGTTGTGGAAAAAAACAACAGTAGTCTCCTCACTGTACTCCTCACTCTATTCAAGCAGCCCTATAAGCAGAATCTAATCAGGCCAAAGAAATTACAAGAGCAATAGGTGTTTTTATAGCTGTGGATATATGTGCCCATCTTTTGCCTAAAAACTAAACTGATCTTTAATTTTTTATATGCAATCATTTTTTGCACTGAACCGCAATACGTACCATACTGTGACCCTCAATCCACAATATGTACCTACCGTGGGTCAGGCATACCGTTACACTGCTAACAATTTATATTAGAATTTTGGGACCTTTTTAAGCTTTGCAATGTAATTTTGTGTAATAGAAGAAGCCTTAATTATAAAATAAATGAATATTTATACAATATTTATAATAATAATATAGCTGCAAGCGGCGACTTGCGGGTTCATTCCTTTTTTCTCAATAGCGACTTCAAAGTAATTTCACACGTGGTTCAAAATTGTTATGAAATATATAATTGTTATACAATTTTTATGATCTATAGCTTGATTTGTGTCATTCCATGTGAGGTTATTATACATTTAATGCGCCCCCTAATGGTCAATTTGAATGAGCCTTGCAGGGCGGGGTTCTGTTACTTATGAGGACGTATCCTGAAAGATTTGTTATGATTGGAGAATGAAAATGTGATTAATAATAATTTTTGTGTAATTCCACTCACCTATCTTGCGCTTGTATTATTTAGTTTTGTGATGATTGGCCTTACGGTTGCTGATTTGTGTTCATTTATGTCCAGAGCAACGCCTCTTTTAATACACTTGTTCCAATGATGTTTCACTGAAAATTTGGTGGCAATCAGAGCTATGGTGTAGGAGGAGATGTCAAAAATTAGTTTTTCAAAAATTTCAAAATGGCGGATAAGTTTTCTAGACAAACCTTAATGGTGCTTGAGGCTTTTTTTGTAGTGCACATTGAGCCGCACTTGTGTGAGAAATTTCAAGTCAATCGGAATTACTATGTGAGGGCCGTGGCTTTTCAAATTTTACATTTTGAAGCCTTAATTACAGCGCCACCATGTGGCCGATTGGGTTCATATTTCTATGGAAGCACATGCACACCATTTTCAGTTATTCCCCTAAGATTCATGTTTCTAGCTCATTCCAGCTCACGGGAATTTCAGACGGCGTGGCAGACAACAAATAATAATAATAACCATTTCACACAAAAACAAAAATGTTCTACCCGCTTCGTGGTTGAACCCTAAAAATACAATAATTGTGACTATACATTTGGTAGCAGGGAGTCACAGAGACAAATGCGAATGTGCGCGAATGAGCCAAAATCATGAAACTAGGGGTGTAATGGTACACCTAACCCACAGTACAGTACGTATTGGGGTACAGTGCAAAAAAAGAGAAAATGTTTTTAATTTAATTTAAAGAAATGAGCACACATCTGCAATAATAAAAACACCTACAGTATGGTAATTTCTTTGGCGTTGTCATACACGATTATGAGGCGTTCACCCACTTATTTAGCTCAGTGTTCAACAATCATCCTGAGGGCAAGGATGTAGGTGAACAGCTGTATCATTTGAAGCAGGGAAACAAGACAGCCCGAGAATAAGCCCTGGAATTCAGGGCACTGGTGGCTGGCACTGGGTGGAACAACTGTGCTCTAATAGATCACTTCCAAGGTATGTTCCTGTTTTGCTGAGGGCCACCACGGTGGAAAGTCCAGACAGTGCCTCCAACATTCTCATTACTATTGAATATTCTTCTCAAAATCAAAGGTATCCAAATTATCTTCCCATTGGCCCTGGGATTGTGCTATTGATCTGGACCATCGACAAGGAGCTGTACTGCCTAAGAGTCATGTATACCCTCTGTCGTACGCTGAGACGGATGCGATGGAAACATACATCTCAGAACCACTGCATCAAGGTTACATAAGCTCCTCATCATCACCTGCATCTTTGAGTTTCTTTTTGTAAAGAAGAAAGACGGGGGTCTACGTCCATGCTTAGATTATTGTGGCCTTAACAATATAATGGTGTGTTATGCATACTCCTTTTAATTTTCTTAGTAGTGGAGACTATGCATGGCGCATGCTTCTTTTTAAAATTGGACCTACGAAGTGCCTACAATCTCGTTTATATCCGAGAGGGAGATGAGTATAAGACGGCGTTTAGCACTAAGACAGACCACTACGAGTACTTGGTCATGCTGTTTGGTCTTATGAATGCTCCATCAGTGATCTAAGCCTTCGTGAAGGACATCTTCCGGGACATGTGGGGTCCCGGTGTGGTCGTGTATATTGATGACATCCTGGTATACACGACCACACACAAACAACATGTGTCCCTGGTTCGCGAAGTGCTTGGGAGACTGCTGGGTCATGAGCTCTACGTCAAGGCAGAAAAATGCCTGTTTTTCCAACGAGCCATCTCCTTCGTGGGTTACCGTATTACCTCGACCAGAGTGGAGATGGAGGAGGATCGCATTGATGCTGTACGTAATTGGCCGACTCCGACCACAGTGAAAGCAGTACAGTAGTTCCTAGGTTTTGCTTATTATTACCGAAGGTTCATTTGTGGCTTTGGCAAGTTTGCAGCTCTGATCATGTCCCTGAATAAGGGTGGTACGAGCAGGTTGCGGTGGACGATGAGGCGGACAGGGCTTTTACCTCACTGTTCTCATCTGCACCTGTTTTGGCTCACCTTGACCCGAAATTACAGTTCGTGGTGGAGGTGGATGCTTCTGAGAGTGGGGTGGGGGCGGTGTTGTCGCAGAGGTCCGGAACCCCTGCAAAGCTCCGTCCTTGTGCCCTCTACTCTAGGAAGCTAATCCCTGCTGAGTGTAACTATGACATTGGCGATTGTGAGTTGCTGGCCATTGTCTGCAAGCAAGCATGGAGGCACTGGCTTGAGGGGGCTAAACACCCTTTCCTCATCTGGACTGACCACCGTAACCTGGAGTACATCCGGTCAGCGAGGAGACTGAATGCTCGCTAGGCAAGGTGGTCTCTTTTTTTGACCAGGTTTACCTATGCTTTGTCTTAAATTTCAGGCAGCAAGAACAGCAAGCCCGATGCTTTATTACGCCAGCATGACAAGGGGGAGTGCCCAGTAGATGAGAACCCTGTCATTACAGGCTTTTATTGTTGGTCCCATTATTTGGGAATTGGATGCTGAGATCCAGCAGACTTTGCGCATGGAGCCTGCTCCTGCGCAACGACCTGTTGGTTGTCAATACATACCTACATCTGGTAGGGACAGGCTCATCTGCTGGGCACACACAAATCTCTCCTCCGGTCATCCTGGTATCGGCCGCATGATCAGCTGTCTGGTAGACAAGTATTGGGATGTGAGGGTTTACGTCTCCTCCTGCTCAGTCTGTGCCCAGAGTAAAGCACCAAGACACCTTCCTGCAGGGAAGTTAAAGCCTCTTCCTATTCCACAACGACCCTGGTCGCATTTGTCTATTGACATTCTTACCAACTTTCCCCCTTCAGAAGGTCTTGGTGGTTGTGGATAGGTTCTCGAAGGCCTGTCATATCCTACCTCTGCCTGGTGTGCCCACGGCCCTGCAGACTGCGGAGGCATTGTTTACGCATCTCTTCCGGCATTATCGTATCCCGGAGGATATTGTTTCTGACCATGGTCCCCAGTTCACATCCCGTGTATGGAGGGCCTTTATGGAAAATTGGTGTTCCCGCCCCCCCCGGAAGCAAACAGACAGGTTCCAGCCGGTTCTGGCTCCTTGGCACTCGAGCCAGTTCCTGCTGTGCACGATTGGTTTCGGCCAGCAGAGGAGACGTGGGATGCTGCGCACATCCGGCTCCAGCAAGCTGTCCACCATCACAAAATGCACGCCGACCGTCACGCAGAGCCGCTATTCCATGCTGGGGATCGGGTCTGGCTCACGTCTCGGAACCTGCCCCTCATTCTGCCCTGTTGTAAGTATGCTTTGTGGTTTGTGGGGCCATTTGAATTCCTGGGAGGGTAAATGATGTGTCGTAAAGGTTATGTTTGCAATCCGCCACGCGTATTCATCCTGTCTTCCATGTTTCCCTCCTCAGGGCGGTTGAGGAAGGCCCTCTCCGTGAGGCCTAGGTGATGGAGACCGCCCCTCTGCCGTTGGAAATTGAAGGAGACCGGGCCTACGCGGTGAGGTCTATCCTAGGTTTGAGATGGCAGAGGGGTGGCCTCCAGTATCTCGTGGACTGGGAGGGGTATGGCCGGAGTGCTGCTGGGTTCCGGCCCGGGACGTGTTGAACCCCTCACTCCTGCGTGACTACCATCTACCAGCGTCCTCAGGGTTGTCCCTTGGGCAGGGGTCGCCGCGTCGCTGGAGCTGCGCGTCAGACGGGGGTACTGTTAACACCAATCCTGGAGCTCCCCCTACTGGCGTGAACAGGATAAGGTGGTCTGGGTCCCCCGCCTATTGAAGCCACCGCTCTTAATACCCCACATGCTCTCAGTAGCACCAATTGGTTTCAGCCGTGTTATTTCTGTCTCCTATTTAATGTCATGCTGCTGTTTGGAGATTGTGGGAGGTTGAGCTTATGTTCAAAGTGTGTGTGAGTAGCAAACATAAATTAATTTGTAATTTATCAACTGTTATTTACACTGCTATATGTTTATGTAGACTCATTCAAGTACTATTCTGCTGAATTGATATTGACTCTGCTCATGTGAGCTGCTGTATATCTAGTCTATTTTCGTGGCCTGAGTTTTAGCCACCCTTTATTTTCACATATAAGTGTGTACTTTATTATTCTTTCATACAAGTAAAAGGTACCGAACATCCATCTGTGTGTGACTCCTTCATAAACCACACTGTGACAGGCCTGATCAGATTCTGCTGATAATGCTGCTTGAGTACAGTGGGCAGAGTTTTTTTTCCCACAACTGCCTCTGCAAAAGAACACCTATATGTGAAGTCTGCAAGCAAACCTAACATTTAGTAAACTATTTTATAACATACAGTTTGCAAGTGCATTGCCCCATAGCTACATTTTTTACTTTCAATATGTTGTGCCCTGGAAAATAGACCAAGTAATTTGTTTGAATAAAAATAGTATTTAATAAAATGCATGTTTTATAGTCCTTATAGAAACTGAATTCTTTCAATTTAAATGTATATTTGGGAAAATCGGGCACTGTCTCTTTAAAATTACCATGATTTGGGAAGTGAGAGAGTGCATTTTAGGTGTTTTTTTGGCAGAGAATATGAGTTGCATAGAACAAATCTTTTGTTGTAATTGAACCAAGACATATATAAATATTCCAATGAACTAAAATCTCAGACGTTTACTGAGTTAATTCAATAAGAATAAGTAACTTGTAACATATACAAGCAAAACAATTTTTTCCCGACACCTAGAGAAAATTGTTTCAGGAAATGTGCGCATCATGTTATCTTAATTGCTTTCTGTACATGTCTGAGATAAATAATAATAACAGGCAAGACTGTCCTTTACCAACTAATGGGTTTTGTCTGTAAATTAAGCTGATGATGATTTATCACCACCACTCACCATACAATGCCTAGTCTGGCTTTCGTGTTACACTAACAAAGTTGGAAAAGTGCCAATCATTACAATGTTGATTACGATGTGAGCAAAGGCTCATATATATATTAATATAATCAGATGTTTTGAAGAAGCATTAACAATATACACTCACCTAAAGGATTATTAGGAACACCATACTAATACTGTGTTTGACCCCCTTTCGCCTTCAGAACTGCCTTAATTCTACATGGCATTGATTCAACAAGGTGCTGAAAGCATTCTTCAGAAATGTTGGCCCATATTGATAGGATAGCATCTTGCAGTTGATGGAGATTTGTGGGATGCACATCCAGGGCACGAAGCTCCCGTTCCACCACATCCCAAAGATGCTCTATTGGGTTGAGATCTAGCGACTGTGGGGGCCATTTTAGTACAGTGAACTCATTGTCATGTTCAAGAAACCAATTTGAAATGATTCGAGCTTTGTGACATGGTGCATTATCCTGCTGGAAGTAGCCATCAGAGGATGGGTACATGGTGGCCATAAAGGGATGGACATGGTCAAAAACAATGCTCAGGTAGGCCGTGGCATTTAAACGATGCCCATTTGGCACTAAGGGGACTAAAGTGTGCCAAGAAAACATCCCCTAAACCATTACACCACCACCACCAGCCTGCACAGTGGTAACAAGGCATGATGGATCCATGTTCTCATTCTGTTTATGCCAAATTTTGACTCTACCATCTAAATGTCTCAACAGAAATCGAGACTCATCAGACCAGGCAACATTTTTCCAGTCTTCAACTGTCCAATTTTGGTGTGCTCTTGCAAATTGTAGCCTCTTTTTCCTATTTGTAGTGGAGATGAGTGGTACCCGGTGGGGTCTTCTGCTGTTGTAGCCCATCCGCCTCAAGGTTGTGCGTGTTGTGGCTTCACAAATGCTTTG
>JACXGM010038847.1:0-10730 GCA_016801145.1 Umbra pygmaea
TCTGTCGGTCAGACACAGGCTCTGCTCACTGGTGCTGGTACTCTGTAATGCTCTAGGTGAGGATGTCCTAGGGAGGCTCTGCTGACTGTAGCTGGGACACTGTTGTTTTGGAGGCTGATCCCAGGGCTCAGACAGATGAGGGTATCCCACTTTGCTTGGGTATAAGTGTTGTCATCAACAGTAAACTAAACAAGAGAAACATTTATTTAATAACAAGTACACTGGTTGATGTTAAGTAAACTGGATCTTAAAGACTGTGGGAGAAGTGCAATGTTAACCATGTACATCCTTTGTGTCTGTATGAATTCTTCATCAATGGAAATGGTAGATAAATCTGACGTTTAAGTACCTGGGATTCCATACTGGACACAGAGGCTCTGCTTCTAAAATGGGGAGGCTGAAAATCCAGTCTCTGAAGAATCCACTTCTTGTCTGAAGGTGCTGCCTTTTTTGCATTGGTGTACTGGGTCCTCAGTGTCTTCCACCTGGCCTGTGAAGCTCCCTACTAAATTATCAGTTACAGCATGGATTTGAAAAAGTGATTTTAGAAGGAAAGAACACAAATACTAGCTAGTTACTTAGCATCCACGGAAGCCATAACACTGTAAACATAGCCAGCTATAAAAATGGACATCTCATAGTGTATGTAGTAACTTCCCTGAATATAGATCACGACTGAAGGAGTATCATTTGAGGTAGAGAAGATACACGATTATCACGCTGTCATTTTGACTATTCTATATCTTTACCATTGCTTGACAGCCACAGAGCAGTTTTTTATGC
Source organism: Umbra pygmaea (assembly GCA_016801145.1). Taxonomy (NCBI): domain Eukaryota; kingdom Metazoa; phylum Chordata; class Actinopteri; order Esociformes; family Umbridae; genus Umbra; species Umbra pygmaea. The sequence goes on from JACXGM010038847.1 coordinate 784, forward strand.
AAATTACACTGGCTGACTAGCTGGCCAATTATCATGTTCACATTTTAAATCAGTAGTAATAAATAACCGCGTCATGTCTCCTTTCTGTATTAGTAACCAGCCTTCCCTCCCCAATGTTTATTTAATTAGCTAATGCAGATAATGTTTTCGATGCAAATTACAGACTAGCTGGCCAATTATCATGTTCAAATTTTAAATGAGTAGTAATAAAAAGAATTGCGTCATGTCTCATTTCTGTATTATTAATCAGCCTTCTATTCCCTCCAAGTTATATTTAACTAGCTAATGTAGATCACGTTACGTAGCTATTAACTATGCAAAAACAAAGCTGCAAGTTAAAATAATGAATTAAAAATAACCTGTAAAGTACAGATGAAGTCCAATCCGCTGTCAATTACCTCGTTTGATGAACAGCTTTGTCACGTTACATTTGTTGCTACCGGAAAAACACATTCTTCTTTCCTTCCACTTCAAGACGTTCTTCTGTCCCCCTGGTCCTTCTTCCCCACTTTCGTTGACCTTTTTCCCCCCACTTTCTGATTGGCTCAGAGTTAGCAACTAGCGTCTGGCGTCTCGTAGCTATTCAACTAGGATTCAACGAGGAATCTCTAGACGCAAATCGCTATCAGTGGGTGGTGGGGATTAACACAGCAAGTAGCGAGATAGTGATCGGACGTAAACTGGTCGCTAACCCTAAAATCGCCAGGAGTTGCCGCAGTGAGCAGCCTCCATTAGGGTACTTCGCGGGTGTTCGCAAGTTCAAATCCAGACCGGCACTTTGTGTGTTTTGTTCTACATTGCATGCGTCATGCTCACAGACAATTGTCGTTTTTTGTAATGTTAACCCTAACCTTAATCCTAACCTTAACCTCAGTAACGTCATATCTACCCTTAACCGTTAGTAACGTCATGCCTAACCTTAATCGTTAGAAACCTAATGCCTAACCTTAACTTTGAATGTTGCAATATAATTTTGAACGCTATGGAATGTGTGGAATGTTCTCTCATAAATCCGCTAAGCGAAATGTACATGGGCAACGTAATAGAATTACAAATATAGCCTAATAACGAAACGTGCAGTTCAAATGTAAAAAACCCTAAATATGTTGGCATATAACGTAATTCGGGTTTTCAAAATAGTTTCCTGAGAACGTAGAGAAATTCTGAGATATACGGTTGATTTTGATATATCCAGGAAACAAAATGTAAAAACATGAATAATACCAAATGAAACTGAATGAAACCCAAAACTACCGAATTAAGCACTACAGACTATACTTCTAATAGTTTAAATCTTTTTTTTACATTATACATCAACATTCTCTAATCTCTAATTAGCAAACACAAAGACATCTGTGAGGTGAAATTGTTTTGTTTTCAGAGTGAGTATGCCACCTAGAGGTGGCGATGTTGAATTGCTCCTGCAGAGACGTGAACTCTTTTGGATTTTCACTCTCCGGACATTATCCCCAAGACTAGAGGAATAAATGACGAAGCATTGTTCAATGTGATGTTATAAATTGTAGTTTTTTCGTGGTTATGTACAATTGTTTTTCAATGATTGTTATAATTGTATACAATGACGTCTAATGATGTGATGTGTTGATGGGATGGTGATTATCATGTTGATGTGATGTTGATGTGATGGTGAATAGGTGCCCACAATTAGTCAAAGCGGTTATAGGTGTAGCCTTGTTTAGTAGTCATGTGCTTGTTTTTAAATGTGTTGAGATTGGAGATTTGTATATGCCTGATGAAGGTCGTGAGACCGAAACGTTGCTAAAAAAGTTTTTTTTAAATGCAATAATATACATGTTCCACTCCGCCATGTATTGTGCCTAGGTACAGCTCTTGGTCGTAGTATGTTGACCACACCCACTCATGACTGAATTGCTTAATTTTACTATACCCAATTATCACACAATAATAACATCTTGTTCATCATTGTGTTCCAGGTTTTGCTCAAGCCAACAGTTAGTGTCTTCATGCTTTTTGCTACACTAAAGGGAACAGTACAAATAAAAAAAATCCTATATTACATTGGAAATGTTTCAGACACTCTTATCCATAGTGACTTGTATCAGTTTTCTTTGTCTTCTAATGGCAGTTTTAATCAGGGTTAAAAGTAGACTTAATTCCTTACCGTTACTGATCGGTATGTTCATGCATGCACATTTTTATGTGCCTATTTTGCTAATGATAGGCCTATTTAATGTGTTGACTCTTTTCATATTAACTTTAGAATTAATTGTAAGAACTTATCATGTTGTATGCAAAACATACTGCAGGTCAGCTATTTGTCAGTTATCTGCCCAAATTATATTCTATTGATCTTATTTTCACACTCTGACTAGCAGTATTGTGATTTATAGGAAAATAGTTCATAATAACGTTATTGCAAAAAAACTTGTGTTGAGCTTCCACCCAACCGATAAATTGTTACAAACTAAGACTGTCTTGGAATATTTGAATATATGTTACAAATTCACAGCCAAAGGCAAAGTTCTTCTGGCTATATTTAAGCAAAATGAACACTCTTGCCATGAAGCATTTCAGGAAAGTTGTTTAGTAAAAACTATACAATGCAATCCCACCTCATGACAACATTTAAAGGTCCCATGGCATGAAAATGTCACTTTGAGGTTTTTTAACATTAATATTACTTCATCTAGCCTGCCTATGGTGCCCCAGTGGCTAGAAATGGCGATAGGTAAAAACCAAGCACTGGGTATTCTGCTCCGACTTGAAAATGAAAATGAAAGCTCAAACAAGCCGTTTTGAAAATTTCCACTTATGTCGTCATAAGAGGAAAGGTTACCTCCCCTTTTCTCTGCTTTGCCCACCCAGAGAATTTGAGTGGCATGCAGCCATTGATTGTATATATTACTGGATGGAATGATCTCATTCGTTTCAACGGAGAGAGAATGAAGCCAAATAGAATAACTTTTTAAATGATAGCCGAGCGTACTGCGCAGCTTCAAGTTGAGCGTGATGACGTAGATGTGATGTAACGTCTCTGAAAGCTGTAATTTTTATATAGCCACGCCTAAATAAATCTGCTACCATTTGCATAGACAGCGTTCCGAATCTTGCTCATTTAGAGACCGAGACCATAGTAGAAACCTTTAGTAAGTATTCTGATTATGTCACGATGTGCGTGTGGTGTATAGAGGAAGGGGAGACCAGGCAGGCAGTAGATAGTTTGTTGTAGTTTACTTAATAATAATCCAAAAGGTACACAGATATTGCGTCAGTGGCACATAACAGCGAGATGCAGAACAACTATATAATTGACAGATACTTATGCAGAGACATGATCCTATACAGAGCGTACGCAGAATATTATATTGAAGAACACCAACAGGAGTGCACAACGAATATATAGGATACTATGCTCTTAGCGGCATAGAACGCTTAAAGCCTAAATATATATAAATATATATATATATATATATATATATATATATAGCGTACAGCTAGTCTCCAGCTGTACAAACAAACTACATCCTAAATTTAGCTTAATGCTAATCGGTGAAGTATCCCTTTAAGCTATGGTTTTTCAGTAGGGTACACATTCAATCAAGCACATGCTGAAGGTGGCTAATGTCGACATCTAGTGGACAAAATATATAACACCTCAGAAAAAGTAGAAATTCTACAAGTTGTAGTAACTTTGAATCCAAACTTATTAATGGCATTGGGTAATCAATAAATAAGTGACTCAAATTTAGCCTGACTGCAACACATGTTAATTCTTAAATGTTCATGTGTAATTTTACAAGGCATTGATAATTTAAATGGCCACTGAAAAGGGCACTTTGGATGTTCGTAGGCAAAGGGGCAGGTGCTCAGGCACCCATAGCCCCCCCCGCACGTGCCGGTTAGGCACCACATCCAAACCATACACAAACTCCTGCCCATTAGCCACCAAACTCCTTGCATTCCATTGAAGGACCACAAACACCATCCTAATATTATTGAAGGACCACAAACACCATCCTAAGTCAACACACGCTCTACCCCATCACCCTCTGCCCCAGCCAACGCCTTGTGAATCATCGCCCGTAATGTCATTAATACCCATATGCACCTTAGCCGCATGCACCACTACAGCTATCCGAACAGACTTCTTCTTAACCTGATTACTGATATTTACAACACTACACATAAATGCCAAATATCCAAACCTGTCCACCACCAATGTATCCTTACCCACCACATACTCATGTTTACACGTCTCAGACAACACCACCTTGTGAACACCCAGACCTTCCTCTGCCACCAGCCCAGCACCCTGCTCCTTCTCTACCTGCACACCCAACCTAAGGCCCGCCGATCTCTGCACCGCTTCAGGATACATCACCTTATTCACCACTTTAAACCGCTGAGCCTCTGCTGCCTTCTTCTGCACCATACACCCCCCGAATGAAGCACTGTGCTCCCCACCACAATTACAACACCTCACCTTCTCCCCTTCCCCACACTTGCCATACTCATGCGGGCCCCCACACCTAGGACACCTACCCTGCCCTCTGCTCACAGCAGCCACATGCCCCATACACTAGCACTTAAAACACCGCAGGGCTGGTGATGACTAAATATTGTCATCAACAAACCTTCATCACGTGACGAACATGAGACTCAACATAAATGCTGGTCATGTGACGATGACTTCAACGTGCACGTGGGCAATGATGGAGACACATGGAGAGGCGTAATTAGGAAGAACGGCCTCCCTGATCTAAACCCGAGTGGTTGTTTGTTGTTGGACTTCTGTGCTAGTCATGGATTGTCTATAACAACACTATGTTCAAACACAGGGATGCTCATAAGTGTACATGGTACCAAAGCACCCTAGGCCAAAGGTCAATGATCAATTTTATAATTGTTTCATCTGATCTGAGGCCGTATGTTCTGGACACTCGGGTGAAGAGAGGAGCTGAGCTGTCAATCGATCACCATCTGGTGGTAAGTTGGGTCAGGGGGTGGGGGAAGACTCTGGACAGACCTGGTAAACCCAAACAGGTAGTGCGGGTTGATTGGGAACATCTGGAGGAGGCCACTGTCCAACAGACTTTCAACTCACGCCTCCGGCAGAGCTTTTCGTGCATCCCTGTGGAGGCTGGGGGTATTGAACCCGAGTGGACAATGTTCAAAGCCTCCATTGCTGAAGCTGCGGTGGGGAGCTGTGGTCTTAGGGTCTTGGGTGCCTCAATGGGCGGTAACCCACGAACACTGTGGTGGACACCGGTGGTCAGGGAAGCCGTCCGACTGAAGAAGGAGTGTTTCTGGGATATGTTATCCCGGAGGACTCCAGAGGCAGTTGCAGGGTACTGAAGGGCTGCAGCCTCTGCCGTGAAAGAGGCAAAGCAGCGGGTGTAGGAGAAGTTCGGAGAAGGACTTTTGAAAAACCAGAAGTGCTTCTGGAAAACCGTCCACCACCTCAGAAGGGGGAAGCGTGAAACCATCCAAGCTCTATAGGAGGTAATAGGGCGGTGGAAGGAGCACTTTGAGGAACTCCTGAATCCAACTAATACACCCTCTATATTAGAGGCAGAGCTAGAGGATGATGGGGGATTGTCATCAATTTCCCTGGTGGAAGTCACTGAGGTAGTCAAACAACTCCACAGTGGCAAAGCCCCAGGGATTGGAGGGGCTGTCTTGGTTGACACGCCTCTTCAACATTGCGTGGAAGTCTGTGACAGTGCCAAAGAAGTGGCAGACTGGGGTGGTGGTTATCCTGTTCAAAAAGGGGGACCAGAGGGTGTGCACCAATTACAGGGGTATCACACTTCTCAGCCTCCCTGGTAAAGTCTACTCTAAGGTGCTGGAAAGGAGGGTTCGGCTGATAGTCGAACCTCAGGTTGAAGAGGAACAATGTGGATTCCGTCCTGGTCATGGAACAACGGATCAGATCTTTACTCTAGCAAGGATCCTAGAGGGGGCCTGGGAGTATGCCCATCCTGTCTACATGTGTTTTGTGGATCTGGAGAAGGCGTATGACCGGGTCCCCCGGGAGATACTGTGGGAGGTGCTGCGGGAGTATGGGGTGTCCCTTCTTAGGGCCATCCAATCTCTGTATGACAAAAGCGAGAGCTGGGTCCGTGTTCTCGGCAGTAAGTGGGACTCGTGTCAGGTGAGGATTGGTCTGCGCCAGGGCTGCATTTGTCACCAATCCTGTTTGTAGTATTTATGGACAGGATATCAAGGCGTAGTCGGGTTGGGGATGGGTTGCAGTTCGGTGGGCTGAGGATCTCATCGCTGCTTTTTGCAGATGATGTGGTCCTGATGGCATCATCGGCCTGTGACCTTCAGCACTCACTGGATCGGTTCGCAGCCGAGTGTGAAGCGGCTGGGATGAGGATCAGCACCTCTAAATCTGAGGCCATGGTTCTCAGCAGGAAACCGGTGGAGTGCCTACTCCAGGTAGGGAATGAGTCCTTACCCCAAGTGAAGGAGTTAAAATACCTTGGGGTCTTGTTTGCGAGTGAGGGGACAATGGAGCGAGAGATTGGTCGGAGAGTAGGCGCAGCGGGGGCGGTATTACACTCAATATATTGCACCCTTGTGACGAAAAGAGAACTGAGCCAGAAGGCAAAGCTCTCGATCTACCGGGCAGTTTTTGTTCCTACCCTCAGCTATGGTCATGAAGGCTGATTCATGGCCAAAAGAACGAGATCCAGGGTACAAGTGGCCGAAATGGGTTTCCTTAGAAGGGTGGCTGGCATCTCCCTTAGAGATAGGGTAAGAAGCTCAGTCATCCGTGAGGATCTCAGAGTAGAGCCGCTGCTCCATTGCGTTGAAAGAACCCAGTTGAGGTGGTTTGGGCATCTGGTAAGGATGCCCCCTGGGCGCCTCCCTAGGGAGGTTTTCCTGTCACGTCCAGCTGGGACGAGGCCTCGGGGAAGACCCAGGACTAGGTGTTGGGATTATATCTCCAACCTTGCCTGGGAACGCCTCGGGATCCCCCAGTCGGAGCTGGTTAATGTGGCTCGGGAAAAGGAAGTTTGGGGTCCCCTGCTGGAGCTGCTGCCCCCGCGACCCGATCCCGGATAAGCGGATGAATATGGATGTATGTGACAATGACTATAATTAAATGTATGATGCAATATTGTTGACGAATAAAAACGAGACTAAAGGTTGTTTACAAAATAAAAAATTATGCTAAAATGTCTCTTCATTTTTGTTGACCAAAAGGAAATATACAAAATTTTATAATGTTATTTCGTCTCGTTTAGTCACGTTATTATTACTATTTTGCAGTATTTCTGTTTCCTGTAGTGATGGGCGGATCGATACCACCGATATTACATCTTGTTTTTAAAGATCGTTACTAGAGTCAATAGGATCGATACCACTTTCAGTTTCTTTCTTCTACACATTTCATCAAAGAATAGAAATGTCACACTGTGCAAACAACGTTCCGTCGTCATGAACACATCTGAAGTGCCTCTCCCACTCCACTGCTGTTGCTTGTGGGTAGTTGTCACTCAAACAACGAACATAACGGTCGCGCACACACAGCGCCCCACGGTGCGCACCCTGACTACCAGCACCAACCGCCAATCCGACACTATAGTCTTAGGACTTTTTTACAAAATCTCACAGCTGGCAGGTACCACTTACCTTACAATGCACTGCAAAAACGGACAGTGCACTGAGATAATTTGACTTCCTCTATGTCTGAAAATAAGACAAAAACAAGGTAAAAAGTCTTAACATAATAGTAAAAATTCTTAAAGTAAGATAAAATATAAAAAATGATAAATACAATACAAATATTCTTGTTCAGTTTTGTCATTTTGGCCAAATCTTGGTTTTGTCTATACCACAAGGTAGTCATACTATATTGACTGGGTTAAATAGAATTGTATTACTAAAAAGAGACTAAAACTACAATTTTCATTGACTAAAACTTAACTAAAATATTCATGGATAATTTTGACTAAAATAAGACTAAAATGCTCAGACTTTTAGTCGACTGAAACTTGACCAGACTAAAAAGAGTATAAACGTGACTAAAACTAATAAAAACTAAAATGACAGCTTGACACAAAGACTAGTCTAAAACTAAAATTAATACAGGCTGCCAAAAACAACACTAGCTTCATCACTATTCCCGCTGAAAATGCTGTGGGGTTTTTGCTCTAACAGGTGACTGTTCCACAATTAAAGTTAATGCAGTAGAGTCTGCATCATAGTCAATGGTTGACGCACCATCACCACTGGTTTCCACATGTTGTGGTCTATTGAAAGGATGACCCTTGGCCTTCACAGAACTTTGAGAGTCTCTTCATGATCTTTTTGGTGAGAAGAGTCCTCAAAAGTACAAGTGTCTAGCGGTCACTTTAATATTTGAGTTTTTAATATGACCATGAACATTCACCACAACTAACAATGACAAAAGTTATTTGTTGTGGTGGATGACCTTTCCTTAATTATGGGGTAGTATTCCACTAAACACTTCGCCATGGCAGTAACCTTGTTTCGTGGGATTTCCTGCACTCATCTGAGGCTCTCGTTGCTGAAACCATGTTCATCAAGTTGTTGACCCGGCAGAAAAGGTCCTTGGACAGGGTAATGTTGCTCTCTGTTCCAAGTCATTGCCACTCAGAGTATGAGTGTTTCACCTGCTACAATTTAATGTCAGTGAATAGGACATATCTTGGGATGGATAATTTAAAAACCTTTGAAGTGCTGGGCTCATCCTGCTTGGCACGGATCCATACATACTCTCCAGTAGCCTGCCTTAACCTACTCGGCCTGGATTATGTCTATTTTTGCTATATTCTTGACCTCCCAACAGACATCAGCTAGCCTCTTTTAGCTGCTACCATCATCTCAAGGATAAAGCATATAGCCAATGTTGGCAAGCCTGCGCAGCGTATCATCCTTCCCTTGCATAATAATATCGTATTACCCTTTTGCCTCAAATCTTCGGATTACTACAGCAAACTGACCACAACCGTGCAGCTACTGTTTGGTATACAGTACCCCATTGTATCTGAGCTACTGAGCTAGCGTACCTCTTGTCTAGCTGGGGAACTGTGCTAACACCATGAGCCTTGGCTAAGATAGAGTACCTATCTTCCTCTGGCTCTGGACCCAGCACTGACATCTTTGTTAACAGCAAATCGACAGTTCCAGACACTCGCAGAAAGCAGATATTCTACATGGGTTGTCCTGGAATGGAAGACAAGACTGTAAAGGTTTCTGTTACAGTGACTGTAAGAAATGTGTTGAGACAGGGATGGGAAACTGACATATTTCACAGCAGACAGGATGTATTGTTTTATTTATTTTTTGGGACAAACAGAGACAGTGATTGAGTATGAAAATTACAGAATTGTTACCTTAACTGTCCTCACTTACCTTTCTTCGAACAGCTGTTTAGACTATCAATGCTGATAAAATACTTCTAATCACAGTCAACCAAAAGTGAATCAAACAGAAATGTATTTCACTGTTCAGGTTTGGTGAGTCAGACAGCTTTCAATGTAGCACATTAACTGAGAATAACGATTGCAGACCAAAGCAGTAGTATGTTCCTGCACAACCGGAAGCTGCAGTTTTAGGACCCCAGTTCTAGGACCGCAGTTTCAGGACCCTAGTTTTACCTGACAGCGCCACCTATCGAATTGGATGACGAAAGGCAGGGTCACTAGATCACAACAAGATATTTGAATGGTTTGAGATAAGGAAAACTGTGGAATTGAATTGTTCATATATGGATATATTTTATATATATATATCAGCCGCGTACGGTGGCTCTTAATTGGGGAGGACGGGCTCGTATTACGCTCGGGACCGGAGTGAATGGAATGGTGCGCAACCCACAAAACTAAGTGTCCTCCCCAATTAAGATCAACCGACCGCGGCTGATATAATAATAATAATAATGCATTTTATTTAATGGTGCCTTTCATAACACTCAAGGTCACCTCACA
>JACXGM010038848.1:0-10731 GCA_016801145.1 Umbra pygmaea
AGGCTCCGCGATTTATCTTAGCCTGGCTGTTAGCCTGCTCTGGAGCAGGCTAGCTGCAAAGAATAAATCGCCATGGTTACTTGGCTGGGTTTACTTCTAGCAGCTTTTGTGCAACCAAGTGAAGACTAAATTTATCCAGGATAACTTGAAAATCCCGGCTTAATCCCTTATCTTGGTTTTGTGCAATACCCCCCTGATCCATGCCTAAAACAAAATAAATCTTTGAAGAATTGTTGACATGCATACAGCAGGGAAGGGCTACCAAAGTATATCAAAAAGCTTTTTCATCAGTCCACATGAAGACAAATTATCTATGAATGGAAAAAGTAAAATAATTGTTTCTACTCTCCTTAGGAGTGGCTGTCCTGCGAATAATTTTATTGGAAGACAAATCTCTGTCCCAGTCTCAGGTCTTTTGCAGACTCCATCAGGTTTTCTTCCAGAATGGTCCTGTATTTGGCTCCATCCATCTTCCCATCAATTTTAGCCATCTTCCCTGTCCCTGCTGAAGAGAAGCAGGCCCAATCCATGATGCTGCCACCACCATGTTTGACAGTGGGGATGGTGTGTTCAGGGTGATGAGCTGTGTTGCTTTTACACCAAACATAATGTTTTGCATTGTTGCCAAAAAGTTCGATTTTGGTTTCATCTGACCAGAGCACCTTCTTCCACATGTTTGGTGTGTCTCCCAGGTGGCTTGTGGCAAACTTTAAACGACAGTTTTTATGAATATCTTTCAGAAATGGCTTTCTACTTGCCACTCTTCCATAAAGGCCAGATTTGTGGAGTATACAACTGATTGTTGTCCTATGGAAAGACTCGCCCACCTCAGCTGTAGATCTCTGCAGTTCATCCAGAGTGATCATGGGCCTCTTGGCTGAATCTCTGATCGGTCTTCTCCTTGTATGAGCTGAAAGTTTAGAGGGACGGCCGGGTCTTGTTAGATTTGCAGTGGTCTGATACTCCTTCCATTTCAATATTATCGCTTGATGCTCTCTGTGCTTTCAATGGACCTCTGAGAATATCACAGAGCAGGTGCATTTATACGCAGACTTGATTACACACGGGTGGATTCTATTTATCATCATTAGTCATTTAGGTCAACATTGGATCATTCAGAGATCCTCACTGAACTTCTGGAGAGAGTTTGCTGCACTGAAAGTAAAGGGGTTAAATAATTTTGCTCGCCCACTTTGTCAGTTTTTTATTTATTAATAAAGTTTGAAATATCCAATAAATTTCGTTTCACTTCATGATTGTGTCCCATCAGAGCTGGAGGTTTTGAGTCTCAAATATAGGTACATCTCGTTGTCTCTATTTTACTTCTGAACACCTTACAGACAAGAAGCAAGAAATGAAAATGACAAAATAACATTTCTGCAATGAGGTAGGAGTGTTTTGTTCACCTATTTGTATGACCCCCTAACATTGTAATACTGGTTCTCAAGACCTGGGGACATGCCAATATGGATATTACAGAGTTATTCTTCATGGTTTACATGCATTCTACAATAATAAACAAAAAATAAACATATGTTTTTCTATTTTCTGCGTCTATATGACATCATGCATAAAAATCATTGTCTCATAAGGTTGGGTTTTACTTATCCTGTAGCAAAGAGTCTCCTGAATCATAAGCCAAAAAGAACTTCACTGTAAGACAAAGTATGACACTTTCAGGGGTCAAAATATCAACATAGTGACAAGTAGACATCAAACTACCTAGTTGTAGGAGGATCAGAATATGTGTAACATACATGTACGTACGTACATACATACATACATACATACATACATACATACATACATACATACATACATACATACATACATACATACATACATACATACACACATACAGTGGGCTCCATATCTACTGCCACCCCTGACTAGCAATTCACAAAAAATTGTACGAAATATAAACAATACAATTACAGAAAAAATCAAAATACCAACATGTAAGATGTTGAGATGGGTGACAGTAAAGCCCAAAACAACAAACTGTTATGCCTATAAGGCTACAATCACTCACTGTACATAACATTGTACCGCACGAGATGAGCATTGGCTAAGTTTACATAGATTTAAACCTTCTCAGGACGAATACTCGTAGCACTCTTAACGTGGTGCTAAACAGAAGAGTGAAGCAGACATGCCTGCAGGGCATCACTACAGGATTAACAAAACAAAAATTGCTGCTATGGCACAGTTGTAAAGATACTGCTCAAATGGGCAGAGACTCTGACATAGTGTTGACGAACTGACCGAAGAGTCAGTTAATTAACCCGACTCGTGTTAATGAACCGGGAGAATCGAGTGCCAGATGTAAAAGAACCATCTCATTCCTGTTTTTTGCAGAATGAGAATAAACAGCACGTTTAGGCTACGGTTCACCAATTCACAACTCCCATTAGGCTAGGCGAGGGAATATTTCCATCATGAGCTTATAAATAATGAACATAACATCACCAAGTATTGATAAACTGTGTACCTTATTGGCTACCTTAATGTGTTTAGTTGATTCAAGTATTCAGCAAAGTGTGATCAGTAATTTTTAGAATGTAGACTGTCACGAGAAGACCGCGCACTTCCACACCAGGGTCCTGAACGAGATCGAAAGTAACCGTGCAACCGCTCGAGTCTAATATAATCAAGCTGAATTGCCGAGACCGGGAACTAGACTACTGAACGAGACTGAAAGTAAACGTGCAACCGCTCGAGTCTACTGTAATGAAGTTGAATTGCCGAGACCGCAAACCAGGCTAATGAACGAGATCGAAAGAAACCCTGCAACCGCTCGAGTCTAATGTAATCAAGCTGAATTGCCAAGACCGCGAACCAGGCTACTGAACGAGACCGAACGTAAGTGCAACCGCTCAAGTCTACTGTAATCAAGTTGAATTGCCGAGACCGTGAACCAGGCTACTGAACGAGACCGAAAGTAACCGTGCAACCGCTCGAGTCTACTGTAATCAAGTTGAATTGCAGAGACCGCGAACCAGGCTACTAAACGAGACCGAAAGTAACCGTGCAACCGCTCGAGTCTAATGTAATCAAGCGGAATTGCCATGAACACAATCATTTATGCACTAGAATGAAAAACTTGGTTAGTAACTCAAACTTGCAGAGAACCAAGACACCCACATTATCGATGGGGAAGTAGGCTACATCACATACAAATACACGTCATGTTAACTTGGTAGTTATGTTAAGTTAATGTTGCAGGCTGCATGGTAGAGGCTGTCACAAGGAGAGGCTACTGAACGAGACCGTAACCAAGGGTACTGCATGAGTCTAATGTAATCAAATGGGTGTCCCCTCCCGCCGCGGGCACGCGAACCGGTGACCGAATCTATTAACTCGGTACACCAACTAACAACCGTCCGGTTGAACCAACTTGTGTAAAAGAGTCGGTTGTCCCATCACTACTCTGACAATGACAATAACAATGGGCAAACACAGGAACTAAATACACAGTAATGAATAGATTGCTGACAGCTGATAATTGTGAACAAAAACAAGACAGGTGATTGGTGGGAAATTATGTAATTGTCCGGAAGAACTGCAAACATAACAAACGAGCAATCAGTGAATTAGGTCCTAATCTACACCTGCCACGGCCTAAGTCGTGACAATATGGAACAGTTGAAAACCTCAAGGCTAGAGAATGCATATGCATTTTGCCCCTTAGAATAGGGAGGAGGATGGTGAGAGAAGCAACAACATCAAAGAATCATTGAAAGAATTGCAGGCCTTGGTGGCATCTTGGGGTCACCAGGTTTCAAAAAGCACCATCCGACGCCACCTCAACAACCATGGCCTCTTTGGAAGGGTTGCCAGAAGAAAGCCCTTTCTGATCCCAAGACACAGACTCAAGCACTTTGAGTTTGCCAAACGTAATTTAAATGATGACTGGAAGAAGGTGCTCTGGTTAGATGAGACCAAAATTGAATGTTTTAGTCAGATACAGCATCGGCATGTTTGGTGTCGAACCAGAGATCTAGACAAGGAGAGGCATCTCATACCCATGGTAAAATATGGCGGTGGGTCAGTGATGTTTTGGGGCTGTTTTAAATCCAGAGGTCCAGGGGCACTGGTCAAGATTGATGGCATACTGTATTCCACCAAGTATCAGGCAAATTTAACTGACAATCGGATTGCCTCTGCCTCTACCAGAAGGCTGGGACTTGGCCATAGGTGGACTATCCAACAAGACAATGACCCAAAACATACCTCCATATCCACACAGAAATGGTTCTGTGACATCAAAATTAAAGTTCTGCCAACCACCATCTCAGTTGCCGGACCTCAATCCAATCAAATACCTGTGGGGTGAGTTGAAGAGGGCAGTTAATAAGCATAAACCCAAGAATGTGAAGGATCTTGAAAAGATCTGCATAGAGGAATGGTCCAAAATCCCTCCAAATGTGTTACTTAACCTTGTCAAACAAGCCATAAGAGGAAGAGACTCCGTGCTGTTATCTTTGCCAGAGGTGGTTGCACTAAGTACTGAATAAGGAGTGCCAATAATTATGAAACCTTGATTTTGGTGAAATTTATTTTGTGTTAAATAATTGTATGATTTTGGTTGGTTCCATTGCAACATAAATAAAGTACAGTGTTTCTCACATGTAGGTATTTTGAGTTTCTCTATAATTATATTGTTTATGTTTTTAAAGTATTGTTTGTGCATTGCCGATCAGGGGTGCCAGTAATTTTGGAATTTTGTATATTTATATACAGCGTGTGAAATAAGTATTGAACATGTCACCATTTGTCTCAGTTAATATATTTCCAAAGGTGCCATTGACAGGAAATTCTCACCAGATGTTGGTAACAACCCAAATAATCCATACATACAAAGAAACCAAAACAAATAATTTCAAAAATTAAGCTAAGTGTAATAATGTGAAATGACACAGGGAAAATGTATTGATCACATGAAGAAAGGGAGGTGCAAAAAGGCATGGAAAGCCAAGTGTCTTGAATTAAAGGTGAATAGGAGACAGATGCAGGCTTGTTGCGCATAACACTTTTAATCTTAGAATACAAAAAAGCATACATTAGAAAAGTAGCAACTACAGCAAAGATAGCAGTCACCCACATATACATGAATAACCAACAAAGGAGTCCTGGCACATGTGAATTAAATACCCACTTGATTGCCAGGCACACGCCTGTGCGTAATGAGAGTAATCAGTATTCTAATAACATGGAGAGGTGGAACGCAGGGTTTGAGGAGTAGGAGTTGTCGTTAAACCAAGACAACAGCTGAAAACCATCAGCAATTATAAAGCAATCCAGCCCCATGTCAGTGCAAATTAATATCAGCTGGTTCAGTCCCAACTGATGGCCTACAAAAAGGTCTCATTGCCAAGGTGTCACACAAGACATCTCATGATGGGTAAAAAAGCAAAGAGCTTTCTTAAGACATTTGAAACATAATGATGGCATTGGTTATTAGCACATTTCTAAGCTTCTGAATGTTCCAGTGAGCACTGTTGGGGCCATAATAAGGAAGTGGAAAGAATCATTTTGATGTAGATGAAACGAGGGTGGACATTTCAGCAAGACAATGATCCCAAACACACAGCCAAGGAAACTCTATAAATGAAGTCCATTTACCACTATATATAGTACTATATGTATATTAGTTTTACATACTTTTAATTATTGTAAAAATAAAACAATTAACACTAACATATACATTTAAATCAATTGTTTTTTGTCTGGCATTTCTTTGTCAACTGTGCAATCATGTATGACAATTCACTGTATAAATCAATCAATCAATCAATCAAATTGATTTTATAACAGCAGTCATCACAAAGCGGGCACTAGGACCTGGGGTAGGCTGCTGCTGCTGTACCATTACATTACACATATTGTAGTGGCATAATTTCTGTGGTTGTTTCTGACAGGACTGAAGTGTCAATAGCTTTTTACATTGTGAATCATTGGTAATACATGAAAGATTATTTACATGCCTTATTTACAAATTAAAAAGTAATTTACAACATTCAGTGTAAGGTTTTGTCGCTGGAGGCAGCTGGATATCCTGCTGGATTAGGCTGGATGTGGCCTTCAGAGTAAGAGTGGCAGCCAAGACAGGCTTTATAGGGATTCCACCACCCACGTAGCTGCCCCCAAAAAATATATTGGAGTGACCATGGTTGTAGTGCCTCCTTCGGTGTGCAGCTGCGGCAGGTCGGAAACTGGGAGTGCGTAGAAGCTCTCCTCTGGCCCCTCCCAGTCTCTTTGCTCCATCCTGTCTCTGTCCTCCTCATTGGAGAATAACATCTACAGGTCCTTATCCAAGTATGGGTAGTCTGGCAACTCTGTAGCAGGTGGAATAGCTGTTGTGTAACACACCCACAGCCACATTGGTGGAGTATACCCGAAGTATGCACAGAGACCGTTGAGCGCTGCTTCCTCCGTCTCTGTGCCCAGCTGCACTAACCTCCTGCTGTTCGCTGACAGTGAGTGCAGCTTTACTCTCATGCGATCTCCATCTCTTATGGTGCTTCATTCTGTAAGAGGTGTTTGTGAAGTAGGAGACCAGTGCAGGAGTTGACGTTCTATACTTTATTTAGAACACGTACAAATAACAAAAAACTAAGCCGTCTTATGTAAATAACGAAATACTTTGTACCTAACAAATTACAACATGGAATGAGCTATAACTGAGTTTACATATGTAGATTTATACCTTCTCAGGATCTACAAGACATTAAAAATGAATAAATGGAGACATGACCCAAAATGTCCAGAAGGTGGTGCCAGAGTCCCAACAATCAGACGGACCCTCAGCATATTAGTCCCATGTACAGTCATGGTCAAAAGTTTTAAGAATTTCACAAGTATTGGTCTCCAACAAAGTTTGCTGCTACATTATTTGTTGATCTTTTTGTTAGCAGTCACTATGGTATATATAAGTATAGTTCCAAACATTCCAAAAGTGTCAAACGCTTTTATTGACAATTACATTAAAGGTCCAGTGTGTAACTTTTTGAGTTGTTCATTATCAAAATCTGTGTTGCCATTCACAAACTTGTCTTTTTTCATGAATATTTACCTCCACCATCAATTCCAAGTATTTCTATTTGCTTGAAATTTTATATTTGCACACGTATTCCAAATCCAAATTCCAAGAACAATAGTCTTCTTTTTCGGCCAGAAAAAGAAAAAGGATTTTGAAAAGAGCAAGAGACTGGCGTCATCAGAAATAAATAGTTAACATTTGAGCTGCCTTACAAAGATGGAAAGACCTGATGAAGGAAAAGGCGATCGAAAGAGACGTTGAATTTGCTTCCTTCTAGACAGGTAGGTTAATATAACAGTCTAAATTCTAAACGTTTATTTCATTGCACGATCGTCTAACAGTAGGTCTATCCTTTCCACTGCGTTGGTGTTAGCTACGAAATATAGCAAACATATCATCAACATATCTAACATCAACAACACAGTTTGTAGTACTCACCAAATGTTTAGATAAAATTTTGTAATTAATAAAAATTAAATGAACGGACCTGATCGCCGGAGGGAAAGCTGGATGAAGAAGTGGACAACATCTTGACTTTTTGAAGCGTGAAGGCTACCGTACTTTGAACTGCATGGCGCGAGAGAGTTTAATTGCTAAATAAAATCTCAATGCTTGATGGGAGACATTCCTACACATTGGACCTTCAAGTTTATGCAAACTCAATATATTTCCTTCTTTTTTAAGACCTCTGCAATCCAGCCTGGCATGCTGTCAATTAAATTCTGGGCCATATCCTGACTGATGGCAGCCCATTCTTGCATGATCAATGCTTGGAGTTAGTCAAATATGTGGGTTTTTGTTTGTCCACCTGCCTCTTGAGGATTGACCACAAGTTCTCAATGGGATTAAGGTCTGGGAAGTTTTCTGGCCATGGACCCAAAATGTTGATGTTTTGTTCCCCGAGCAATTTAGTTATCACTCTGCACTGGTGGTGGCTCGATCCTGCAACTTTAGGAGACAATCCTGGCACTTGCTGAACCTTCGTAAGCGCCCTGATGCCTTCTTCAGAACAATTAAACCTCTCTCCTTGAAGTTCTTGATGATCTGATAAGTGGTTGATCTACTACCAACATTATCCTTGCCTGTGAAGGCCTTTTTGTACAAAACAATGATGACAACGCGTGTTTCCTTGCAGGTAACCATTGTTGACAGAGGAAGAACAGTGATTTCAAGCACCACCCTCCTTTTAGAGCTTCCAGTCTGTTATTCTAACTCAATCAGCATCAGAGTAATCTCCAGCCTTGTCCTCGTCAACACTCTGACCTGTGTTAACGAGACAATCACTGAAATGATGGCAGCTGGTCCTTTTGTGGCAGGGATGAAATGTAGTGGAAATAGTTTTTTTTTGGGACTAAGTTTATTTTCATGGAAAAAAGGGACTTTGCAATTTATTGGAATTTATCTGATCTCTCTTCATTACATTCTGGAGTATATGCAAATTGCAATCATCAACACTGAGGCAGCAACTTTGTGAAAATGAGTATTTGTGTCTCAAAAACCTTTGACCACAACTGTATGACTCCTTGTCCTGTATTAATGGGAAAGAGTCGTGACAACTCTGTACATAAAGGATATCAGTAACTCTGTTCATTTAAATTAAACTGTACATTTTTACGTTTTTATTTTTTAATTTTTTATGCTGATGACACCATACTTTCTGCTACAGCCTCATCTCCTGCTCAAGCATTTGACCTTCTGAAAACTGATTTGATTTGCTATAACATGCACAAGTAGACCTCAGGCTTGAGTTAATTGCAAGCAAAAGTAATGTAAGTATATGCTGTTTTCTAGTTTCAAAAACGGTTGGGATAATCTTAACATTATTACTCTTGATGATTCTATATTAGAACATATAAATACCTGGGAATTTGTTTAGATGATAATCTCTCTTTCAATACCCATATTAGTGAGCTTTTGAGGAAACAGAAATTGAGATTTGGCTCTTTCGTCACAGCATAGGAAGGAAATTGTACAGGCCATTTTAATGTTGGTGCTTGATTATGGTGATGCAGTTGTGTTCATATGTTTGCATACCCTGGCAGAAATTGTGACATTTTTGTTTTTCTCAATATATTCATGCCAAATATTAGACAGTTATGTAAGGATAGTGAACATATGAAGCCATTAACTATCACACAGTTGTTTGGCTCCTTTGTAAACCATACTGATAACAGAAATCATCAAAATGGCCCTGATCAAAAGTTTACATACCCTTGAAAGTTTGGCCTTGTTACAGACACACAAGGTGACACACAGGTTAAAATGGCAATTAAAGGTTAATTTCCAACACCTGTGGCATTTTAAATTGCAATAAATGTCTGTGTATGAAGAGTCAATGAGTTTGTTAGCTCTCACTTGGATGCACTGAGCAGGCTAGATCCTGAGCCATGTGGAGCAGAAAAGAACTGTCAAAAGGAACTGGAACAGCATAAAGTTGGAAAAGGATATTAAAAGGTGTCCAAGGCCTGCACATGCCAGTCAATACTGTTCAATCAATTATTAAGAAGTGGAAGATTTAGGGGTTCTCTTGATACCAAGCTAAGGTCAGGTAGACCAAGAAAGATTTCAGCCAAAACTGCCAGAATAATTGTTCAGGATACAAATATATTTTTTTATTACTGGATAAATTTTCGCACACATCATTGTCAATTATACACTTCAGTGGGATTCCTTGACTTTTAGAAGGTCCAGAAATTGGTTAATGTTTGTTTACAAGGCTTTATTACAGAATTCCTAGTTATTTATGTTCCAAAATTCAGTGGTTAAATATATATATTTCTTACTCGGTCGCAGGACCTGTTGGTGTTTGTCACGTATCCCAGGGACTGATAGGTATGTCGTAGCATAAATCTGAACTATTAAATTGATGTATTGTGTTTTGATTTATTTATGTATTGATGGACTATTTTAGTTTGTGTATGATAAATGGTAAATGGACTGCATTTATTTAGTGCATTTTTCTGACCAACAATGGCCACCAAAGCACTTTACTGAGCCTCACATTCACCCATTCATTCACACACTGACGGCGGTGTCAGCCATGCAAGGCGCCAGCCAGCTCGTCGGGAGCAACTGGGGTTATGTATCTTGCTCATGGACATCTCAATACTTGGTCAGGAGGACCCGGGGATCGAACCACGGGATCGAACCACCAACCTTCCGGTTGCTAGACAACCTTTTTGACCCACTGAGCCACTGCAGCCCCACATGTTTATATTAATATTTGAGTTGATTTATGGGATGTCGGCATCCCCTCATGCACGCTAGGTTTTATTGTAGATAAAGACTGGGTTGATTAGATTTAACTATTACATACCCCCCAGGTGGTAATTAGTAATCTAGTAGGCTATGTAAGCTCAAGGGTAGGGTTCCAGAAGGTGGTGCGCGTCATTGAGCATTGCTAACCCATGTTTTATGTGAATACTATTCCCTGTTGTCTGTTAAAAAATGATAAGTCCTAACAGTTCTCTTCTTCACCCGGTACAGCATTTATTCTGTAGTGGGAAAATAATGTGTTCACAGGACCAAATATTGACTATCTCCACATTGGGCTGCACAAGGCATGTTTTTGTGTCCAGATAACTATTCTAGTTGGCTGGCCAGAATGTTGGAGGTTTCTACAGTAAAGTGTTTGTTTCCCCCACCTGGGGTGGGACAGTTCAATATCATGTAAATGTGTGAGGCCATTC
>JACXGM010038849.1:0-10684 GCA_016801145.1 Umbra pygmaea
GATACAGGGTGCTGTGCTGCTGACTACAAACCAGCAGTGGGATACAGGATGCTGTGCTGCTGGCTACAAACCAGCAGTGGGATACAGGGCACTAGAAGCATTGGATTTAAAATGACAATTTCAGATGTGTGTGTCTATAGGCAGAAACAATATGTAACACATGGTAACATAAGCGGACATAACATGTAACACCTGGTAACATACAGTACAACATGTACCACCTGGTAACATAGGCAGAAAAAACATATACCACCTGGTAACATGGCAGATACAACATGTATCACTTGGAAACATGAACATATACTGTACAACATCTACCACTTGGTAACGCAAGCATATACAGCATGTACCATTGGCAACATACGCATGTACACTACACTATGTCACAACTGGTGACATAGGCAGATAAAACATGTACGACCTGGTAACATGGCAGATACAGCATTTCCACCTGGTAACATATGCATATTCACTTTGTATTAATGTGTATGAATTCAGTATAAATTTCATTTAATTCATTAAATTAAATGTATAAATTAAGATATATATTTAACGGTATTACACAGGGTTATGTTCAATGTGTAATACAATTGTTAAATGCTTAAATATAATATAATGCTTAAACATATTCCATACATGGAAAGAAAAGTTATACTTTGTCACAAAATTCATGACAAAATCCCTGTAAGTTAAACGTTTAAAAAATCGGATGAATAATGAGTAGGTCTATATTGCTCTTTATATGTTTATGTTTTCACATGAAAACAAGGTCAAACTGTTATTAATGACATTGTAACAGCTACAAACAGTAGTACACTACAATAAATGCTCACTGTTACCGTGGTTTAAAGGTAGTGAAACTAACACAAGCCTTTTGAGGGGATGAAGTAAAGAGGATTTTCACACACTCTTAGAGAATAATAGAACCCAGATGATAAAAAACTGTATATTGTCTTTCAAGAGTGGTTAAATATCATCTTCAATGAAATTACTTACAAATCCCTAACACACAAAACTATACATGTAGGATTTCATTTTGAGCCAGTTTCCTACAGCAGGAAAATAATCCTGCGGCAAAACAAAGTTTTAATTATTGTATGTGTGTATTTTTCCACGGTTGAAAATGTTTTGCCCTGAAGTCAAATAAACGATGAGGAGAAGTACAAACACCTCGTCCCATAACACTCGGTCCCTCACTGCACCACTGACCCAGACCGTGACAAACACCCATTACTCTAACATACTGTACCTATTGGTGACTGAGGGTTAGATACACACATATACCTGTCTACTATATGTCGGGAAGTGGTCGGACGAATGTCAGAGAGTCATCCGTCTCTGCTTCCATTATGAATTGAAGCTGTAACATGCCCGTTTGACTGCTACACCTAATATACACCTAATCTACACCTACCCTACCCTACACCTTTCCCTACCACTAACCTACACCTACCCTACCTCCTCTACAAAGCAATCTGACTTTCATTTTGTCTGTGTTTTTTGAAGAATTGCACAAACACCATAAGAGGAATTAATTTTCGCCTTGCCCTCTCTGCTCCATAAACCCACTCTAATTAGATAATTAACGAGGATTAGGTAAAACCGATCCACTCCAATCAAACATTTCATTAGCAAACTGAAAGGATACTATAGTATTTTGTCTGACAGATGTTGCCGTGCCTCCTCAGACAAAGGTTTCTCATCCCAGAGGAGGTTTCATCCATCTTTAAAGAGTCCTCACAATCCAGATTCTCCACCTAATGTACGACTTGTGAGCCTTTTGCCTTTACGTACCAGAGATTAAAGCATTGCTGAACACTTTCCATAGCTCACTGGAACAAATGCTGAGGGTTTAATGTGCAGCCGCATGACCATTTCAAGCTTCAGGTAGACAGACAGCAATTCAGATAAGTGAAATTATTCATTAAAATAGTGCACGATGTCTTTCAGAGGACGACCCAGAACAGTTCTCCCAGAACTTAGCCGAGCTGGTTCCGCAGCTTAACGCAGAGAAAGAGGTCAACAAAAGATGCTGGAAAAATCTCTTGTGTACACATCTGACATTCAGACGAACATTTGTGCAAATGTATACATGTTTCCCTTTGAAGAGGGAAATGTAATCCTTGAATGTTTTAATCTTGCATAGACTATTCCATTTTTGAGACATTAATGGGTTGAACCTATTGTAGAAGTCTGGTTAAATAAGTCCTCCAGTATCATTTCCAGCTGTAATATTTCAAGACAATGGTTGCTACCGTCAATCTGGTTCCTCTGCCTTCACCTGCACTGTAAAACCCAATACGTTAGTTGAACTTTAAATAATTGTTGAAAGTGATTAGATCGACATTTATAAGTAAAACTAACTAGATTTTTTTAAGCTCCTTAATTTTTGGGGGGGGTTAGTTGTACTTAAAGATTATGTTGTAATCAGATTCAACAATTATTTTTAGTTCATTAAATGTATTGGGTTTCACAGTAAGCCCACACCAACAGGGCCTTACAAAAAGTATCGCTGTTTGCTTAAACACAATTACACAGGAAAAGCTGCATTGAGAATTTGCTAATGGAACATCTGGTTGAAGCGATTTGCTTTCTCTGGGAAAATCACCTTACATGAAGTGAAGTCATTTTGTTTCTCTGCGGAGAAACAAACCCCAGCATCCTTTCTCAAACTAGATCAATTAAGATGAGGGCCCATACATTTTCAACAGTTTGAGTATTCCACTGTATAGAGGCATGGATCCGCCATTGCCTTTGTCTGACTCAATCAATTGTTTGTGATCAGAATATGTTGGGATCAGCTACAGTTCTGACAAGCCTGCGCTCTCCACACCTCCAATGCTGAAATGAGGACTATGAGTGGATCCTGTCTTCTGTCTGTCTTACATCTGAGTGTGAGGTGAGAGGGGTCAAACAACATAGGGCTACGATGCCTGATGAGCCTAAACCAGCTCGATGGATTATTGCATATTTTCATATGAGGCTAATTCTGCCATGGAATTCCCCTGCTGTGTGTCTGTTTAAAACAAGCCCAGTGAGCGCAGGTGTAATGCACGGATATAATACTCTTCTGAATAGAACACTTCAAATGTTTCTCAAGACATTACACTATTGACAGGCACATTTTGGTAAAACAGTAGGTCATATACATGTAGTCACGCAAGCAATTGCCGCTCCTTTCAAAGGCAGACAGGCTTCTAAAATGCATCTGAGCTCTAAGCTCTTTTTATAATGTGTGTGGAGTGAGCAACATTTCCTCTAGAACGCAGGGGAGAGATAACAGGGAATGTTCCTGAGAGCCTAAACCATCAGCTTCACCAGAGAAGAGGTACTCTAGTTTCTCTTCAAACTGACAGCACATATAGAATATTCTGGAATATTGGCCAAAACTGACAGCACCTATTGAATACCCTGGGCCAAAGAGTTTGCACTCTGTCTTTTTCAACCCATCTCTTTTGTCCATGACATGTTTACAGTAAGGTTCCCTGTAATGAAAAATCCTGTAAAATCCTGTGGAATGACCCGCCAGGTCCAGTTCAATAGATGTACAGGATGTTGTTCCAGGTCAGAACTGACACACCTTAAATTTGTGCCCGACCAGTACCAACACAATCTAGGTTAGAGAACTGACTGTGCCACCAGAATGTACAAATGTCAATTATATAAAAATATTAAATCTTCCCTCCCAATGACCACTCCAAACACATTACGGGTCCGATTCATATCACACCGCTCGTCAATCACGGAAGCCTTCAGTCAGTACATTTGAGGAAGTACTACATATGCGCCAACTATGCTTCCACAAATTAACTCACAGGCGCCGGTCTGCAAACGGTGCAGGCATGGCTGGATCAGACCCTGGCCACCGGGAGTCCGGGACATAGTTGTTCTGCAAAGCATCATCTCAGCCCGCCACGCCACACGGAACCTCGCAACTACGCTGTAAAAAATTTAGACACCTCTCTACTCAATAAAATTAAGGCAACAAAGTGACAAGCAATTTATTAATTAATAACTTCTCACTTTGTTGCCTTAATTTTATTGAGTAGAAAGGTGTCTGACTTTTTATAGTGTATGTTTTTGACTCGAGGACCATAAGAAACAAGGGAAGCTATTCACAGGAAACCCAAGCCATGTGGCCTTCACAAACAACAAACTTGCATGTTCTAACTATTGCAATAATAATTCTAACGTGTTTCACCTTTTAACCTCCAGCCGACATGATATATTGCATATATTAGGCCTCAATTTTAATCCCTCTGATTTACACAGGATTTAGACTCTACAGTTCTTCAAACATGCCGAAATACAGAAACACACATCTGATTTACTTAAGTTAGATGTTGGTTAAATGAAAAATGTATTACGTGTATCAACGTATAACATGCTGAGTTACATCAAATTAGTGTTCGGTTTCAAGGTTGCGTGCAGGAAATAAGAGCTTTTCCTCTCAGGAAGAGAAAATTGGCCGGTAGAGGAGGCAGTATCTGTGAGAACCAGCACAACAGAGACAGGTCAATGTTTGCTATCTCACCAGAGTCTAATAATATCTGTCAGGTTTTAATTTATTTATTTATTTCAGGCTTTTTTGTAGCACAAGCCAGGATACACTCTATCATAGCCCATATCATATTATCGAACATCTAACACCACACTGGCTTTCCCAAAGAGCCAAGAAAAGCCCGGTAGTCAGGAGGTTGAACAACCCTATCGTAGGGAGGACTGCAGGTTGCTAGCTTAACGGAGATCCTCTCATACTTACTTAAGATAGTATTAGTGGAGACGCAACCTGTGACATTTCCACACAAGGCAAGTAGGCCCCTGGCCTGTAAACAACCCAAGCACCCTATTCTCACAACAGAAAGCAGACAGATACTTTTTATGGGGGAGATCCTCCAGCGCTGTAATGCACACGTTAAATTTTAACCGCTTAAAGAAGCCAATTCATTTTATCCTATTGCACCGTGGAGACTGTGACCCAGTTAGGAAATTTAAATAGAGATTGGATTTGAAGAGCATATTAATCAGAACAGATGCCTGGTCAATTATTAACATCTTCCTTAGTGTACTAGCATGTCTCCGCGTCTGAACACTCATGCCATGGTCAAACACAACAGTGATGAAGGCCTTCACTGTTGATAGGCTCAGAATACTCACATCAGTGGGCAACCGCAAGGGGCAAAAGAAATCAGCCCCCGGTCTACTTCCTGGTCTGATGCATACACCATTACCCAGGGGGATGAGGACAAGTGGTGTTGGTCAGTCTTTTGAGACGTGGTCACGACATGCTGATTGAGTCTATCTGCACTGCCTCAAATGTACTTCTGCCTCAAAGGACTGAACGAAGTGACATTGCAGTAAAGAACATCTTGTGAAATTACATAGTTTAAAACATGACCATGCTTTTAGATGGCGTCAAATAATGCTTTTCCTTTCATTTTTATTCATGACATGCTCTCTGTGTCATTGACTGGCGAATGCTACTGCAGGACGTGACAAGAACAAGAATATAAGTTAAGAATATTCCACCATGCAGAGACTCTTCCTACTTTTTCAACCACAATGAACTATTGAAGTTATGGGACTGAAAGACAAGCTTTTATCGTCATTATTTAAATTTTTACGTATTAATTGGAAGAGAGTGCAAATGTATCAAAACACTGTCCGCCGTGCAGACATGACGTTTCATACTAATGAGTGAAAGGTGCCTAGCGCACATAGGTCTGTGTATGTGATTTAATGGCGTTTAACACCATTTCAGTCTGTAGCATTCATTATGGGCATTTGCTTGCCTACCTGGGATTTTAAAGGCAATTACATCAACCTAAGAGCTTCAAGCATTAACACTTTGTTCAGCTAATATATTCACACCATGAGCAACATGCTGCCATCTGGGAAAAGTGCTAGAATTTTAATAGCATTTGAGCCACAACCAAATCACACCATATATCCACACCCATATCCGAGTACAGACTTTATAGTCTTTACAGAATCCATGACGAAAAAGCTAAAAAGCCTGTAAAACAGACAGTATAGTAGCCCAGTGAGTCAATCTTATGGAAAAATGTACGGGGAACAATCGAAAACAGATGCCATGGGTCAACGAGCATAGCACTGCAAATAATGATGCCATGCCAACGTAACGGAATAACAGGCCAAAATATAACATATTGATTTTCCATTAGTTGATGGTTCATGTTGAAACAGGGAACCATCTGAAATTAAAGCCACTTAAAGTATTGTATTGTATGAGGCCAGTGGGATAAAAAACACAACACCGAAATCTTGGTCGGTCACTCATATTCCACCACTGCACTTTCACCTAACATATTCCCCTCAAGACATTGAGCATTAGCCATTGACCCAGGCCATTGAATCCTGGCACAGGCAAAACACGGGGGTCGCTACGGGCGCCAAGACTTTTAGGGGTGCAAAAGTCTCTCTCTCACAGGTCGATCGCTCTACTCTACAGGTCCTATCGGTATCAGGGATGGACGTGTGTCAAATGTGCCGACAAACCAAAATAAAAAGTAATCACAGTCACAAATGATGACAGACCAACAAATCCGTCAGGTGCACAGGGGTTAAGGAAGAGGGGAAAAATCTCAAAACAAGTATTGTTGATACTGTTGACCGTGTGCGGACTCAAATATTAGAACGCTCTTTCTTACTAGTGAGTTGTGGTTGTCTCACCACCTGTTTCACTTTGCTCCTATTAAATGTATGCACTTACTGTATGTTGCTCTGCATAAGAGGATACGCTAAATTACTAAAATGTAAATGTTTAGACTTGATAATAGTCTAGCAATTAGTGTTGCGTTAAAACCAATTATTAATTATGTGAAAGCAGCTAGATTAGAAGTAGCTGTTTTTGCATTGCCATCCCCAAATCTTGCCAAGGGTGCCAAAATTGCCACAGCCAGCCCTACATTGACCTTTCATCCTTCACCCCTTAACCCTCAGCACTGTCCCCACCTCCCCTCCCCTCCCTGCTTGGCATGATTGATACCCATAATCCCTTGCTCTCGGATGGATTATTAACTCTCTGCATCAGGGTGGATGGTGCCGGGCGATGCCCGTATATCAGCCCTCCACTCCTGCCCTGAGTGGCAGCACCGTAAATTCTGTTTATGATGTCATTACTTACGTTGAAGCACCAGTTGCACGGGAGTTACAGCCTTAAATCCAACTCCATGTCTGTCCCGCCGAAGTGAAACCGCGACAGTAATGACATACTGAGGCAAAACAGGCCTCCTGACACGAGCACTGTAACTAAATGACATTACTTATTGTCTGCGCTGCCCAGTCGTCCTTGGGACCTGCATTTTATCACCCGCCCTTGGCTCTCCGTGGTGTTAAAGCACACATGGCAAAATTACAGCAAGACGACGCTCAGAAGCCCACAGTAATGGAGGCTTTGTGGGGCGTAGCATGCTTAAACTGTCATGTTTAATACGGGCCGCAGCGAATGAAATGAAGAGCGGTGTATTTGTCAGGTCCGTCGGATAGCACCCAGGCTTCCCATTGGCCCGAGCAGGCTTCAGACCATTCCCATGGTTGTTGTTTTCCTCCACACGTCTGCAGAGAGACAGAGGGAGCAGGTTTCTGGCAGACATGCCTGTTGAGTAAGGTACTGATTCATCCCAATGATTTATTCAGGGCGTCAGGCACCCTGCTGCAAACCCTCACTGTCCCTCCCTCCCTCCCTCCCTCTGACTCCCTCATCTCTCCATCACAAAAGACAATTATTCTCATTGGCAGCCTGACTAGCAGTGTGGGTGAAGGTCAGTGTTCACCAGACATTGCAGGCCCCTCTTAGTCCCTATCGGCCCCTCCAGGAACATTAGTTCTCTTCTTTTATGTTGCTTCAGCGCCTGTGAGTTATTCAGGTCCTGGTAGAAAAAAAGACACAATTTTAAACTAGCGCCAAATATGCTGGAGAATTATTCTGAAGGATGAAGCTAAATGTGCTGTGCTTGAGCAATGATAAGAGAGATTAATCCAGCCTTGAAAGCTGAAGGCACAACTCTGATAATAGATGATTTTACAGTAATTAAAATGAGACGTCACAACAGGGCTTCCAAGTTCCTGTATGTGAGTCATTCATTATTTATGTAAACTATGAATATTTATTAGCTGGCTAATAGGGTAATTTTTAGCAAACACCTGTAAAGCCTCGTTCAATTTTGTGTAAGATTATATCAGATTATTAATGTATGTGTATTAAAAGTGTTTCATTTAATGGAAATCACAGAATATAATAATTTATTTCTCTGAGCCTACTTTGATCATGTGGGCATTAAGTTTTTTCATATTTACATACACAGCCTTCTGAAGGTTAACCTGAAATACAATGATTAATAAATCAGGTGTTTGACTGTTGGAGCTAAGTAAAGAAGTTACAGCAGGGCTCTGCAGGGACAAAGGCAAAAGAGAAGCCAGATGTCAGGGCAGAGAGGTGGTGAGGACTCGGTGGGGGGGGGGGGAATCAACCAAGCTTCAGAACTCTTCACCTGTCTGTCCCTCTGAGCCCCGCAGGCTATCTGCAACATCTTCCAGTGAACACCCAACACTGAATCCTCACAGAGCCCATGAGCAGTGAGTGAAAAAGTGTCTTATTAAAAGAGAATTTCAGAGCACACTATATTGTGGTCTCTGAGGCAGCATGCTGCGCGCCCTGCCCACTCGCTCGCCTGCTGACATTATTCGACCAAGCATGTAGGCTTTTATATTTGCACAACTTCTACCAAGCACTGTGCAAGCCTGACTGAGCTAAACATTTTTTTCCGTGCCATAAAGATGAAACATTACATCTACAGTGAATCTGGCGACTATCAAGCGTTGGTGTAAATTTTGGAACTTCAAAGACTTTACTGAATCTGCCTGCAGTGAAATGAGAGGCTAATGGAGCAGCGTGATACAGTAGAAGAGACTTCAAAATGTGTCACCAGTTCATCCCCTTTTAGCTGTTGTTATAGTTTACTTCAAAGCACTGTTATACAATTTCACACACTTATATCTTCACCATATTGTGTTTGCATATTGGTTAGTAATATTTAAACTTTTTATCACACCATTTTGGGTCTAGATATAAGAGGGGCATTCGGATGTCAATTATTTCATCAATACAGACAATTACCCCTGAATGACAAGCTGTATCCAAAAGCAAGTTCCACACAGGGTTACAGACTCATCAGCTTACATAGAGCAGCTCTTTTAGCCATATTATTCCAATGTTCAAAAACCACCGTGGATACAATACGTCTATTGCATTTACTTCATATAGATCCTAGTGAGAATCTATAAATGGCAGCAATTGTTCAAGTTCCCCCAACGTATCATTTGTTGATTATAAACATGTCTAGATTTTAATTTTTTATATACAGAAACAACCTTAGTGGAATGTTAAATAGAGGGAGCATGAATTTGAGTTAACTGACTTTCACCATAGCAATTGTGGGATTAGAACCAGGCACCTTGGTGGACACTAGTCGCCCTATCCACTAGGCCACCTTTCCACCAATTACAGTGGATGAATGGGAATGCCTCAATATATAGCATGATGACAGGGACTGGGGAGTTCAATCAGCATGAATACAAAAGCGTTATTTGAAATGGAATTCAAAATATCAAACAGGATGTTTAAATTTCCAATTGCCCTGAATGAGAGAGGCTATTTTCAGGATATTTTATAAAGTTATTAAATATACATGGTTATATCTAACTGCTGATACTTTCCAATTTACAGTAAAGCCTCTTCAACTCGGAAAAGCTGACCCATAGTGTATTGCTCAGCCATCCACATAGCAGTTTAGCAATAACATCCTAAAGCAAAAGCATTCCTTAAATAATACATCTGTAAGAGCCTTTGCCTCACGATAAATCTCCTTCTGTTATCTGGATGTCCACTTGACCATCTTTTGTTTCTCGCCAGATGATAGAACTTCCTCAACTTGATCCAATGAAAAATTCAGCAACCGTTTACTGACATGAATTATTATGTGAGCAGTGAGCCGGTTCATCCCTATCTTTTTTTAAACCAGCGGATTAACATGAAAAACCTCTTTATAAACCAGCAGATCAACATGAGAAACCTGTTTATAAACCAGCAGATCAAAATGAGAAACCTATTTATAAACCAGCAGATCAACAAGAGAAACATGTCAATAAACCAGCAGATCAACACGAGAAACATGTTTATAAACCAACAGATCACCAGAAGAGACCTGTTTATAAACCAACAGATCAACATGAGAAACCTGTTTATAAACCAGCAGATCAACAAGAGAAACATGTTCATAAACCAGCAGATCAACACGAGAAACCAGGAGATCAACAGCAGAGACCTGTTAATAAACTAGCAGATCAACACTAGAAACATTGTTATAAACCAGCAGATCAACACGAGAAACCAGGAGATCAACAGCAGAGACCTGTTAATAAACTAGCAGATCAACACTAGAAACATTGTTATAAACCAGCAGATCAACACTAGAAACATTGTTATAAACCAGCAGATCAACACTAGAAACATGGTTATAAACCAGCAGATCAACACTAGAAACATGGTTATAAACCAGCAGATCAACACTAGAAACATGGTTATAAACCAGCAGATCAACACTAGAAACATGGTTATAAACCAGCAGATCAACACTAGAAACATGGTTATAAACCAGCAGAT
>JACXGM010038850.1:0-10729 GCA_016801145.1 Umbra pygmaea
TTTTCGGATAATGAAACACTTTAGTATTAGTAACTGCATTTACGTTGTAAGTCTAAGGATTTTTTTTAAGGATTAGATCTCTCTGACTAAC
Source organism: Umbra pygmaea (assembly GCA_016801145.1). Lineage (NCBI taxonomy): Eukaryota > Metazoa > Chordata > Actinopteri > Esociformes > Umbridae > Umbra > Umbra pygmaea. The sequence goes on from JACXGM010038850.1 coordinate 92, forward strand.
CATACGGAGGAAAAGTAAGGAAAAACCCGGATGAGTAGGAGAGGATGGGATCAAATGTGCAATAAATAGAAATTTTATTAATAGATTAATGTATAAATATATATTTTTATGTTCATAAAATGTATAGCTCCGCCCCCCGATTTCATCGTCCATCATGATGTTTCACTGTAGACATCGTCCGATGCCAAATTAGTAGACATCGCCCAACCCTAGTATATTATATTAAATACATGTTTTTCAGACATGCATATTTGTTCATCTTCCATAAGTGACCTTTTTGAAAGGGCTAGGCAGAAGCTATTGACGTAATACATGACACATGACATATAGTAATAGTGAAAGTAAAATCTCCTCAGAAATCTGTACTTTAGTAAAAGGCCTCTATTAACATTTCAATCAATTATTAGCCTAATTGGTCATTATTATAACATAATATTTAATGAAAGGCACTAGCTATCCTTTACCTATATAAAACTATTTGTTAAGGAAAACGCCAATGCAATGCTCAGGAGTTTATTGCTGACTTAGGGTTGGCTTGTAGGGGTTGTGTGATTTTGTATACAGTTCTATAAGTGGTCCTCAGTTGTCTCTCTAAATAAATGATTTAAACATGTACAGTAGGAAATCACAGATTGAAAGTGGGTAGACTATTTGCAGTTACTATTTCCCCCTATTAAACAATGGGCTGGTGCACCATGAAACTCCCGGGCTGAAAATGTGTCCCACTCCGCCCCTGGTTCAAGGTGTTGATTTGGCCTCCAAATTCCCCAGATCTCAAACCAATGGAGAATCTGTAGGATGTGCTGGACAAACACATCTGATCCATGGAGGCCCCACATCGCAACTTTCAAGACTTAAAAGGATCTGTTGCTAACATTTGGTGCCAGATACCACAGCACACCTTCAGAGGTGTAGTAGTGTCCATGCCTTGACCAGACAGGGCTGTTGTGTTGGCAAAAGGGGGACCAACACAATATTAGGCAGGTGGTCATAATCTTATGGCTGACTGGTGTAGCTATGTGAAATGTAAAATGTTAATGCCTCTGTTTAACACAAGTGTGATTCTGCAACAACCCGTTTTCCTGTCTGATTATCAGAGATAAGCAGAGGCAAAAAAGGATGTGGCAAACACACAATTGTGGCAATAGTTATGTTTCAATATTCAAATGACTCTACTAAAATACATTGTAGCACTTTACAAACTATGTGATATGCATTGAAGATAAGAAAAACTAGCTGTGAGCACTGGGTCCGTAAGGTGATTAATACATGGAATTCACAATCCCTGGTGACATTCTACCATTTAAAAAAAAGACAGACTACAACAACGTAAAGCCCCTCAAGAAATTGTGAATTAATATGCCTATTGTTCCAACTAGAAATGTACTCTTCCTTTTTACTCTGTCATCTCCAGCATGGCTACAATGGAGGCAGTCAGCCCTGTGCCTAAAAGCTTGACCTGGGTCAGCAGTGTGAACCGCGTGCTAAAGAGTTCCACTGCTGTGCCATTTGCATATTGCGCCACAGTGTGATTTCCACCTCTCTAATACCAAACACACAAACTAACCTGATGTGTGTACTTACAGCAGTTAAGGAGTAGATGCCAAGGACCCAGCAGAACGTGCTGCCCAGACAGATGGTCCACGCAAGCAGGTAAAATCCCATTCCACAAAGTCTCTCTAATCTGCCCCTCTCTTCCTCTCTGAAATTCACCTCCGACAGCAGCTCCTAGCAAGGTCAAACATAACATTTGTTTATATACCAATAACAACATTAATAATAATAATAAATTGGATTTAAAAGTGCCTTTCAAGAAACCCAAGAACTCAGGACAGCACTGGAAATCGAAGAGAACAGAACTATTAATATATATATAATCGTGCCAGATGAGTAGAAGTCTCATAGTGTTTGTAAATGTAGTCTGAAATGACAACAATCAAAAACAACTGTAAGTGTCTGTACTTATAACTAGAGCATTGTCATTGTGTCCACAACAGTTTCATGTTTCTTATTTACTGGGCATGCAAGCCTGTAGCTTTTTATAGCAAAGGTGTGATGCATCACAACAATAGACATCCTGTGCCTATTTCAATACTCAACACAAAATGTATGGCCTATACAAAATGTTACTATGCAAAGCTACAGTATAACAAACTAAGTTTGCACTGGCACTCTATCCTTTGTTCTATTTTGCCTAGGTTGTATCAGTCTACCAAAGGGTAAATGGAGTAATTGCATTTTTGCTCTAGCTCATCACAAGCATACCCAACTTACATGATTAGCCAACAATGACGGTTCATCACACCTAAAGTGATCATGGTCTAAGGGTTTAAAACTTGTGAAATTAGCAGGTGTATTAGTGACTGGCCAAATCAACAACATGCATACCCGCTAGAATCAATCAAAGACGGGATTTGGAGACAGTTTGGTACTAAAGGGAAGAATACAGGCTGAATCTTTTGAGGGACTTCATGGACAATTCCAATAGTTTTTAGATGCAAAAGTTTCCCTACCAATATCCATTAGCTCCTCTACTGACCATGTCCTCTAGGGTGCTCTACCTTTAGCTGAGTGCTGATGTTCTCCGACTGAATCCTGACAGATGTTTTCTTGCTGACTTTAAAATCCCAGAAGCAGAATAGTTTTATGGCCAAGTTTCCATGTGACTTAAACACTGGGAAACTCCTCCCAAATGACTTGGACACGCTAAGAATAAAAAGAAATTAAAGACTAACAACCAGATACATTCATACAATGTATTACCAACTATCATGGCAATTGTTGTAAGAAACACTGACAAATCAAGTTATTATATAAGTCACATAAAATATTTCCAGAAATTACAAAACCAGATCCTTGGTGAAGGTTCAGAATTGCGTTTGTAAAAACATCCTACAAAGCTCAACTGATCCTAATGAATATCTCCATTTTGTACCTGTAGATGAGAACAATGCCGGTGATAAAAAAGGCAATGCCTGTAGAGAAGAAGTAGGCTAAGGGGATGTTGTAGGCCATCACCTGGGGCTCACTGGTGCCACCCCAACTAGTGTTTATGGTGGAGTTGCTGTAATACCCATAAAACATTACAGTGTACTTGAGAAAACCCTGGGAGGGAAAAAAGTAGGGGGGGGGGGCGACATGGTTTTAGAAACAAACAAAATGAAGTGAGGAAACGGGCCTATAAGATTACAACAATAGTCACTTAACATTTCATAAGTGGGTGAGTTTTATAACTAAGCCTTGGCAGTGGTTTTCGGAAAACGTATTGGATTTACACAATTTTTCATTAGGCATAAAGTGCAGATGTCTGGCATCTACTGGGTGCCAAACTGTGATATTAGAGCGTACTTGAATCCGTAACTTCATTTGCAACTTAACACATCTCAGTGCCACCTAATGAATGTTGAATGTACCAGAGGATTGTTCCAGCTTGGCACATCACCCGACAGAGTGGTCGTCCATGTTGGTGAACTGTAAAACGGAAGAGACTTTGAACCTTTTGCAAACCAAGGTGCTGTGGGATGAGATGCGTGATGTAACCCATTCGTATAAGAAAGCCATGTCTGAATGGCAAGCATTCATCAAGTAAGTAGATAATCTCATATGGTGTTTGTTGAAACATGTAGCTCATATTTAATTACTGAGCATCACTGAAATTGAGATGTCATTTGAAATGGAGAGATGGTATGTGCATTGTTACTGTTTAGACTAATTATACTGGAGGATGTGTTTTCTTTTGTTCTACATTTTTGGTGTATTGGCAGTAAGGAACAGTGTGCATTTCTTTAGTGGAAAATTAAACTTGTTTCAGCCTTTATTTTGAAATCCGAGGTGTATTTTCTGATATGCTCTGGAATAAAATCATGATTTTGTTTAATAAAGACCCTCAAAGTGAGAATGCTTCATGCTGCTTATTTTAAGACAAAGTAACTTATATTGCTTGGTCTTTTTCAAGAAATTTCAACTCATTTTAAGATTTTTGTGCTAATTTTGGAATTGTATTATAAGATAAAAACTCTCAAAATAAGACCAATTGACCAAAGAAATATTAAGGATTTATATCTAAAATAACAATTTTAAGTGTTTGTAACTAGCTAAACTTGCTTAGTTTTAAGCTTTTTTATATAGTTTTAATATAAATCTATGCTTCTCAGTGTCAAGACTTTTCCGCTAATTTCAAGAATTCTTCGCAAGGAAAAAATGCTTACCCCATTGATACAGGACAATTTGACCAGATTTAAGATTATTTCGCTTGTTTCACGAAGGGCATTTTTTGCAGTGTGAGAAAGCCTTGAAACACATTAACTGCAAGTGAACTTACCGTGCCGGTGATCAGACTAATAAATAGTTCCAAGACTAACTGGGATTTGACAGGGTTGGGAGGGTGGATGGCCTGAGGAAGGGGAGGGTGGATGGCCTGAGGAAGGACCAGGAAGAGGCCGTTGATGAAAAAGAGGAAGATGTTGAAGAGCAGAAGGGTCCTGAGGAAAAGAAAGTATGAGAGCACACCAGTGCCAAAGCGGCAGCCCAGCCTCTTTAGCGGCACTCGCCACAACTGTAGGGAACTGAAGAGGGAGAGACTGGCAAACAGGCACTGACGCAAATCCTGTGGAAACACAGAGGCATCAAGACACACAAGACAGGCACCAAAAAACAGACAGAAACAGACATGTTTAGTGACTTTCACTGTACAACATCAGTGTATAGATTAACATCAGGTAATGAGTCAACTTTTTTGCAGATTCAATATATTGAACATGTGAAGGTAAAATTAGTAAAATTAGTTTGGCGAGAAGAGGAGATTTTAATGTAATTGCCAACTAAATAATATTTCCTCAGAAGTACAACAGAAAATGACAGGGTTTCATGTGTGTGATTATGTAACTTTTGGGTAACTCTAATTAATAATTCAGCTAGGAAGACTTTTCACATGCGCAGATATTACTTTTCAATGAAAAGTATATCTTGTATTTATATTGGCAACATGCATATTTATTCAGGTGACATTTTGCTATACAGTACTCACTCTGTTAAGGAGTCTATTGCAGGGAACCTCTCTGCTTAAGAGAGACTGTCCACTTTGACCACTGAATGCAAGTTTCCTAAAGCAGAGATTAACACTCAATATTTGATATCTGAAGATTCAGTGATGGTTTGAATTAGGGGTTAATTAGCTGGTGTGTAATTTGTTTACTGTCAAATGAACACCGAAATGGTCACTGATGATAATCAATTAAGATGTATCCTGACAACACAACTCACCTTAGTGTCCTCTTCTCAGACAGACAAATGGGCATGGAACGCAGCATGCGAACACGCTCACCGGATGACATATTCTGTAAATTATTTGCCAGCTCCTGTCTCTTGTCCTCTATAAGTGAAACAAAAATGAATAGTTTACTAAATACAGTATTGTTTGGAATGAGCTCTACATGCCAGGAGAGAAGATTAACCTTTATTGACCTATCAATCACATCAGCCTTGAGACAAAAGATAACATTCCAAAGAGGTGAGTAGATAAGCTGTTGACTGTCCTGGACATTTAACACCTGAGCTGTTCCTGTTACTCCTGCCAATGTCAATATAGCACACACAACCAACACTGACTCTGAGTGAAAATACATCCACAGGGAATGTTTTTACTACAGATGGTTGGAAAACAAAAGAACATTCTTAAAGATCACAGCCATCGAGGCCGTGAACTTTTCTCGCTGCTGCCGTCTGGTAGACATTACCGGAGCATCAAGGCACGGACTACCAGACTTAAAAACAGTTTCTTCCCCCAGGCCATTCGGCTGCTCAACATGGAACACTGACACTGATCACAAATCGTCTGTTGAGCACTAACATTCTCTGGTCATTTCATGCTCTCTACATCTAATGTAGCAGAATTCAAATGCACCGTTAAAAGCAATTTTCCATGCCAAATCTATAATATTTATTACTTCTAGTGTTGTACATTTTCCAGATCATTGCTCAGTACATAGCGTTTTATTATTATTACTATTGTCATTATTGTTTTAAATTCTTTATATTGTTGGAATCTTTTTTTAAGCCCACTGCATAGATGTGTCGAGCCATGTCAAAAGAATTTCTCTGCATAGGATGATGTGATGTTATTCGATGCATATGATAAATAAACAACTTTGAACTTTGAACAACATGGAATCAACCCCACAACCCTTGCATTGCCAGCACCATGCCCTATAAGATTAGCCACACAGAAACATGTCATATACACTGTCCTCACAATCTCCCTAGAAGTGTAATTTGTGGTGAATATGGTAGAAGGGGTGGAAGGCAAAGTATGTTTGGAAATGAAACTCACCTTCCTCATTGACATCCTCAGGGGCTACCTCAATGCCGTTGCGACGGACACTATATCTGGTGGAGTGGGAAAAATTTGGGGTCTGAAGATGGTACCTGTGCTGTTGGGAATGACAGATGGTGCGTTTGGAGGCTACTTCAATAGCACTCTGGCATCCTGTAGGGAGTGATGAAAAGTTTTGATGATCTATTTTATGTCTCCACTATAATTCCTATGATGAGAAGGTCTGAATTAACATTTTTGCAACATAAATAAACACAACAAACCAAAAACACCCCAAAATACTCTTGATCAAAGAAACTGTTTAAGTTTGAATTCTTTGTAGATCAGTGTACAGCCAAAACTAATGTAATCCCCCAGTAAATGCGTGGGAGATATCTTTCCAACAAAATCCATTTTGGATATAATAATAAATAATAATAATGAATTTTATTTAATGGCGCCTTTCATAACACTCAACGTCGCCTCACAAGAAATATACATTAAACAAATCACAACAAACAAGCCGCATATACAGATACACTGCAGTAAAACTCAATAAAACATATTCTAAAAAGCATGTATAAAAAGATGTGTCTTTAGACGTTTTTTTAGTCAACAAGCAGTCACTATTGAGAACATCACAAGGGAAGGGAGTTCCATAGGCGGAGGGCAGCATAACTAAAAGATCTGGCACCCATGGTGGTTAGTCGAATTCAAGGTACCACAAGAGAAATTGAAGATGAAGATCTGACAGCACGTGAAGGAGTGTAAACATGGAGAAGTTGACTAGGATATTGGAGTGCAAGATTATGAAGTGCCTTATAAGTAAGTAGCAAGATCTTAATTTCAACTCTATACTTTACTGGAAGCCAGTGCAATTGCTGCAGAACTGGAGAAATCGGCTCAATAGAAGGATTCCTAGTAAGGAACATGAGCTGCCGAATTCTGAACCAGCTGAAGCTTATGTAGCAGTTTGGAGGGAACACCTGTGAGAAGGGCATTACAATAGTCTATACGTGAAGTGACTAGTGTGTGGATAAGAACTGCAGTATTGTTATTTGAGAAAAAGGGATGGAGACGGTTAATATCCATGATGACACCCAAACTCTTAACCTATCTGGAAGGACAGATTGTATTATTATCAATGTACATGGGTAAATTATTAGATTTAGATACAACAGATCTAGTGCCAACTAGTAAAGCCTCAGTTTTGTTGCCATTTAGTTTCAAGAAATTAGCTGAAAGCCAATCTTTAATTTCAGCTAGAAAGCTGGACAAAGATGGGGGAGGAAAAGAACCAGTGGGTTTGGCAGACATATGAAGTCGGGTGTCATCCGCATAACAGTGGAAATTAATACCATACTCCTCAACATATAACTGAGAGGGAGCATATAGATATTAAAAGAAGTGGGCCTAAAACAGAACCCTGGGGAATACCAGTGGTAACTGTAGATGTTCTTGAACTAAAACCTTTCAATTGAATACACCAACTACATCCAGATAGATGACATAAACCAAGACAGAGCAGTGCCAGTAATCCCAATAGATGCTAACCTGTCAAGAAGTATCTTATGTAAGACAGTATCAAAGGCAGCGCTCAAATCAAACAGGACAAGTATGGTTAAAAGCCCAGAGTCAGCTGGCAACAGTAGATCACTGGTTATGCTGACAAGAGCAGTCTCAGTGCTATGGTGGGGACAAAAAACAGATTGGAATTTTTCATACAAGTTATTATTATTAAGTTGTTCATGAATTTGAATTGCAATACACTTTCCCACTACCTTAGAGATAAATGATCAATTTGAAATTGGACAAAAATTATCAAAATTTAATGGATCACCCCCTGGTTTCTTAAGTATGGGAGTAATAATGGCAGATTTAAGTATTGGAGATACAGAACCAGAAACAAGTGAAGCATGAACAATTTTAGTAATCAATGGCAAGAGGGCAGGTACACAAGCTTTCACTAAAGAAGTTATATAAATCACTGCCTCGCAGCACTACTGTATCACGGTGGCAAGGGTTCTTAACCTGTTTACGGCATTCAAACGATGCCCAGGGGCCCAGCATGGGACAATGCAAATTGGTACAACACTGCAAAAAATCCTGTCTAAAAAACCTGTTCCATTGGCAAAAAGGATATATATCTTGTATTCAGGTAAAGAAAAATTAAATAAGACATATTTACTTAACAAGCTATATTTGTATTAGATAATAACACCTGTTTTTAGTAAATATGCCCTGAAATATGCCCTGTTTTACTTATTTTTGGAGTGTCATTCTTTGCAGTAAACACTGCCCAGGATAAATGACTGGATAGTGGGATGAGTGTACCTTGTCAAGTAGCTACACTTTGCTTAAGTCTGGGCCTGTGAATTAAATCTTGGATGTATAAATGAGTAATCTGTAGCCTCATCACATGTGAAACTACAGTTCTATGAACATGTTTGGGCACCCCCTGCAAAGAAATAATAAAATGAATCTTTTATCTTTTTAAGTTAACTTGAGCTCTATAGGAATTGAAACATGATACCCTTCTGCAAATTTCTGCACATATAGAAAAGAATCACCCCCCTGTAAAATAATCACATTTTGTTGCTCTGCAGTCTGAAGTGAAAATAGACAGACACAGTTTATGTTTTATTCAGCTGTATGTACAACATCCAAGTGAAAAGATATAATACCAACTTGTCAAATAAAAAAAATCAAAATGAAAAAACTGAATCACTGAGTTGGAAAAAGAATCACCCCCCTCCTAAATATGATTTGTAAACCCAACCAGGTGAGGTTAATCACCTTCTCAATAGCACACAAATCCAACTGTGATCAGCTGTGGTCATTTTGATTAGCTCAGCATGAAATAAGCTTTTCCTGAAGCATTTCATTCCTTGGTAGTGCAACTGAAGACAATCAACTATGGGTGGAAAGGCATTGTCAAAAGATCTACGGGATAAAGTTGTGGACAGGCACAAGAAAAGAGATGGATACAAAACAAGTTCAAAGGCTTTATCAGTGCCTAGAAGCACAGTGAAGTCCATTATTAAGAAGTGGAAGGTATTTGTTACAACACAGACCCTCCCTGGGTCAGGACGTCACTCCAAACTGGATGAAAGAGCCAGGAGGAAACTGGTCAGAGAGGCTACCAAGAGGCCTACAGCAACTCTGAAGCAGTTGCAGGAACTCATGACAAGTAGTGGTCATTGTGTGCATGTTACAACAATATCACAAATTCTCCACAAATGTGGCTTATATGGGAGGGTTTCAAGACAAAAGCCACTCCTCAAGAAAGCCCACATGCATTCATGACTGAGCTTTGCCAAAATGCACCTTGATGATTCTAAGGCCATGTGGAAAAAGGTGTTATTGTCAGATGAGACTAAAATCGAATTATATGGCCTCAACGCCAAGCGATATGTCTGGCGAAAATCCAATACTGCTCACCATCTAAATAACACCATTCCTACAGTAAAGCATGGAGTAGGTAATATCATGTTATGGGGTTGTTTCTCTGCTGCAGGGACAGAAGCACTTGTCAGGATAGAAGGAAAAATGGATGGAGCAAAATACTGTCAAATTCTTGAGGAAAACCTGCTGTTCTCTGCCAGAAAGTTGTCAATGGGAAGAAGATTTACCTTCCAACATGACAATGAGCCAAAGCACACAGCAAAACTGACCACACAGTGGTTGAAGGAGGAAAAGGTGAATGTCCTTGCATGGCATAGTCAGAGCCTAGACTTAAACCCCATTGAAATCTGTGGAATGACTTGAAGACAGCAGTCCACAAACGGTCAACATCAAATTTAACTGAACTTAAACAGTTCTACAAAGAAGAGTGGTCAAAAATTGTAATGTCTGTCTTCATTTCAGGCTGCAAAACAACAAAATGTGATTATTTTAGAGGGGGGTGATTCTTTTCTATACCCACTGTAAAGGATTACAATGTATTAGCATTTTCCATAGATTCAAAACATTAAAAGTATATATATATATATATATATATATATATATATATATTAGGGATGGGCGATATGGCTGAAAACTCTATCACGATATAAGTTTTTCATATTGGTCGATATCGATAATTATTGATCTGTTTTATGACATATGTAGAATAAGGAGCAGGAAAAACATATTAAATTTAAACATTTTTATTTTAAATTTAAACTTCCACTGATTATAATCCCCTTAGTTATAAAGGCAGAAATGTCAACACAACCATGGAAAACACTCAAATAATTAAAATGTAAACATAAGTCTAAAATCACAATGAACACTTAACAATTATCTGTTACACTAAGGTGCAAAATTAGAATACGGTGAACCCTCGC
>JACXGM010038851.1:0-10729 GCA_016801145.1 Umbra pygmaea
TGTGTGTGGTTAGGGGTGTGTGGTTAGGTGTGGGTGGTTAGGTGTGGGTGGTTAGGTGTGGGTGGTTAGCTGTGTGTGGTTAGGGGGTACTTACAGGAGAACAGGAGATAGCCTTGATCTCCTCCAGGGCCTGGGAGAGACAGTCTTCTATTTCCAAGTCATCCAGGGCAAACAGGTCTCCAGCCCGGGACAGGTCTCTCTGACCCAGCACCAGGCCAAATAGCTGGTGCATAGTGTTCTCATCCAAGGACTGTTTTGGCACCGGTTTGACCTGTACTCACTCCGGGCCTGCCTGAGCCCAAAAGCTGCTATTGAGACGGCATGGGTGCTGATGGCAGTCAGAGGGGTCTCTGTGAGAGAGAGCAAGAGAGAGAAAGAGAGAGAGAGAGAGTGGCAAAAGAGAGAGAGAGAGAGAGAGAGAGAGAGAGAGGCGAGAGAGGCGAGAGGAGAGAGGCAAGAAAGGCAAGAGAGAAAGGTTGATGTTTTATTTAGAACCGCCAGGGCTTCCACACTACCTATAACTGCCAACTGCTGACGCCCATCAGCGTCATTAGCATACGAATCATCCTCATTAAAAACTGCTCTCTACTCCGCTGCTTCCAGCAAAGCAATCACTGCATCCAGCGATCAAGAGCATCACCCTTATTGTGTTTTTATAAGCCTAAATAAAATGGTCTCAAAACAGATTAATTACATGGAGATTGTTGTTGTTTTTGAAGGTATTATATAACAGTAGAATATGAAAAAAATATATAATATCAAAGGATATATTCATGCTGTAGTCGCCTATTTTCATATTTTTTTTTGCCTTTATAGAATTAGAATTCTTAAGTCTATATAATTAAAATACACCACATTTACTTCATTCACATATAAACCAAATAAACCCCCACAGTTATACTTTTCTTTCTGTTTTATTTTGTTGATGTAAAAGGTAAAAACGATTTTCAACTAACTTAAGCAGATCACTTTGGCACATTTAGAAAGTGGGGCTGTAGGGCTCCCAGTTTTGCTGTTTTATTCATTTTAAAATGTGTTCCATTGTTGGATGTTATTCAGAAACATATAGCCTGAATCATAACATCTCATACTTATGCTGTTGTATTTTTTAAATTTCATAGGCTCTAAAAGGTCAACTTTGAATGGTTGAAACTTCGATAAAAGTGATAAACGATATACGACTAAACACTGACAAATGGTAAAATGTCAGTCCTTGTTTTATTAGATCTCAGTGCTGCATTCGACACTACAGATCATTGGATATTGCTGGAAAGGTTGGAAAATTGGGTTGGACCATAGACCGTATATCGTACTGGACGTAACATGTGTGACGTCACCCATTGGTTTGTATAGATCTTATTTTAGTTGTTGAGTTTGCCATTACGGGCGCAGCCATTATGGTTACAGATGTGACGATTTTAGATGAGAGGTGGTATCTGACTGTGACGTACATTACGTTACACACTTTCACTGGCACAGTCAATGTCAATCACATCATAGCCACTCCCTAAAAGAAAACCTGCTTTACCGCCAATTTTAAAATCAACAAGACCATAAATAAAAAAATTAACATCATTCTGTATTGCAGAAGACTTCAGACTAGCAATTCAGACCATAAACACATTATGGAAATGTTTACTGAGGTAATAAATCTATTGAGAATTCACTGGATTCTCATAGACTTCACAGAAACTGACCTCTTTTGCAACCACACGTATCGCCCCCAGCTGGAATTCAGATAGAATGCAGGTTTAAGACACTTGCGCATTTGCTTCACTTTGCCAAACCAGATGCTAGCCCTGTGGGTTGGACTCTCTGGGGTAGACAGAGTGGTTTAGGTCCTATCTAGAAAGCTGCAGCTACTTTTTCACTATTGGCAGTTATGATTCAGAGAGGTTGGACATTCCACAGCGATCAATTCTCAGTCCACTTCTGTTCAATCTATATATGCTACCTCTGGGCCAAAATGTTGAGGAAAGTAACATTGATTATTACTGCAAATGACACACAAATATACATAGCTCTATCACTTGACGACTACATAGTCAACTACATCGACTCACTGGCAGTGTTTAAAACAAAAAAATAACTGGATGACACAAAATTATTATTAATTAAATAAAGAAAAAATTTTGATTATCGTGTTTGGCAACAAAAACAAGAGAATTATTATGGTAAACACCTTGACTCTAAGAATCTAAAAACTAAAGACCAAGTTCGCAATCTCAGGACTCACCTTCACTAGCCATACCAAAGCAATCACAAAACTGCTCTCTATCATCTGAAAAATATAGCCAGAATCAAGAGCTTCATATCCCTAAAAGATCAAGAGAAGCTTATTCATGCATTTATCTCCACTAGGGTGGATTAATGTAATGGTCTCGTTACAGGACTTAAGAAAAATGTTAAGCAACTACAGCTCATCCAGAATACTGCTGCTAGAGTCCTATCTAGGACCAAGAGAACAAACCACATTACTCCAGTTTTAAAATCATTATACTGGCTTCCAGTTAGCTACAGAATCGATTTTAAAGTGATGCTACTAGTATAAAAAATCACTGAAACAGCGAACATACTTGTTCTGCATGAAAGTCCCACGTGAAACGACGCAAGTTTGATTGTTGCCTACAGTATTAGAAACATTTTTTTCTTTTAGAGACGTGTTGAAATAAATTATCTTGAGTAACTATGTTATTCAGTTTTGATAATTGATACATACTACAGTGAAATTAAAAAAAATCTAATCTGTTGTGACTACGGTATATCGTAACGATATATGGAAAAATTCAGGCTTTTTCTGTGTTTTTTAAATAAAACCTGATGTCATCTTTTTTGTAGGGGTTGTTTATCTGGTTTTATCATTTTAACCCAAATTCCGGAAGCCCTAATTATGTCATGTATGTGAGTCACATTAACACAGTGTTGTATTCGAGTCACAGACTTTCGAGTCCTAGCGAGTCTCAAGTCAATTGTGCTCGAGTCCAAGTCGAGTCACCAGTCACGTTAGCTATGGTCGAGCTGATAGAAGAGCAACTTTGACTGAAATAACCACTCGTTACAACCGAAGTATGCAGCAAAGCATTTGTGAAGCCACAACACGCACAACCTTGAGGCGGATGGGCTACAACAGCAGAAGACCCCACCCGGTACCACTCATCTCCACTACAAATAGGAAAAAGAGGCTACAATTTGCAAGAGCTCACCAAAATTGGGCAGTTGAAGACTCTCGAATCTTGATTTCTGTTGAGACATTCAGATGGTAGAGTCAGAATTTGGCGTAAACCGAATGAGAACATGATCCATCATGCCTTGTTACCACTGTGCAGGCTGGTGGTGGTGGTGTAATGGTGTGGGGGATGTTTTCTTGGCACACTTTAGGCCCCTTAGTGCCAATTGGGCATCGTTTAAATGCCACGGCCTACCTGAGCATTGTTTCTGTCCATGTCCATCCCTTTATGTCCACCATGTACCCATCCTCTGATGGCTACTTCCAGCAGGATAATGCACCATGTCACAAAGCTTAAATCATTTCTAATTGGTTTCTTGAACATGACAATGAGTTCACTGTACTAAAATGGCCCCCACACTCACCAGATCTCAACCCAATAGAGCATATTTCCGATGTGGTGGAACGGGAGCTTCGTGCCCTGGATGTGCATCCCACAAATCTCCATTAACTGCAAGATGCTATTCTATCAATATGGTCCAACATTTCTAAAGAATGCTTTCAGCACCTTGTTGAATCAATGCCACTTAGAATTAAGGCAGTTCTGAAGGCGAAAGGGGGTCAAACACAGTATTAGTATGGTGTTCCTAATAATCCTTTAGGTGAGTGTATATCTTTTCTATGTAATCAACTGAAATAATTGTTAACAAAGGGAGAACGGCTGGTGTTTTACTACTGATGCCATTTTGTTTCTTAAATTGCTTAGCAAAGCGAAATAGTTTGTGGCAGGTAGTGGTTAAATGGGAGAAACACTGTGTTGTTCGATGTGATGTAATTTTTATTAGACTCGAGCAGAAGCACATTAGAGCTTGCCTGCCAACGTGTCTGCCAACGTGTCTGCCAACGTGTCTGCCAACGTGTCTGCCAACGTGTCTGCCAACCTGTCTGCCAACCTGTCTGCCAACCTGTCTGCCAACCTGTCTGCCAACCTGTCTGCCAACCTGTCTGCCAACCTGTCTGCCAACCTGTCTGCCAACCTGTCTGCCAACCTGTCAGCCATCCTGTCTGCCAACCTGTCTGCCAACCTGTCTGCCAACCTGTCTGCCTCAGTCGTTTTCCTCCAGCAGTATTCCAGCTGATCACAGGGATTGATATTCCGGTTAACTTTGGTGTCTACTTTCAACTAAATGCACAGTCTCATCTGGCTTTTAGAGCGAATTACCATAGAATTCTATGAGCGAATAACATTAAAAAAAGTTTAAATAGGTTACGTAATGTATTGACAAGTCCTAGTAATTATTAGACTGCCTAATACTTTTCTTTACTTGAAAAATATGCGTGGAACACAATGATGCACTCACCCACTAATTATTGTTTCTTTACTGTAGATAAGCAATCTTTAGTCAATGCTTTCATAAATTATTAGCAAATTATTGTTGTTTGAACTAAAGATGTAAGATCATGCAATCAAATATATTGCTGTTTTTCACAGTATGCAATGCGCTCAACAAACAGAGACGTTTACAAAGAGCTGTTAGTTCGCAAAAGACCCATAACAGCTTTTGTATTCTGTGTCACAGTCTGTGTGTACATTTTCACCACGGCAAGATTGCATTGTATAGCAGTGTCTTCCTAATATTCCAATTCAATGGCAAATAAACAATAAGTCTCGGACACCAATGTTAGAAAGCGAGTCCGAGAAACATGCCAGAGTACTACAACGCTGCTTTGGAGATAATGTGCCTGCTTGATGTTAATGTGTGTTCTGGTTGAATAGTCAGTACTGTGTATGCAAGTGCAAGAAAAAAACAGTCTTCAGGAATTCAGTTCTTAAACAATCAGCTAGTTACCATTAATGACCCGGTTACAGCTCAGCAAGCTCAGGAATGCAGCTTTAAAAAACACAGTGTGTGAAAGAGTCTGGAAACAAGCAGGTGACTGTGCATTTGCTCCAGAGGGACTCCTGCATGTCCCAATCCAACCCGTAGCTCAGAGAGAGAGTTAGTGAGTGGGGCCTGCTTGAGTTGTGATGGACTTCTGGTGATAGGCTAGGAGCCACATCTACACCTGTCTCCTCACAGCACTCAACAGAGAGACTGCAAGATGGAGAGAGAGATGGAGGGAACACTGGTCCTTTTGTTAGCTCACCTCCCTCCATCCCAGTCCATCTGTAATATGCACCTCCTGAATAACTCTTTCACCAACATCCATAGACAGAGCAGAACACACATCTCAGGGAGGAAGGGTTGGCTAGCTGGTCAAAACTTTTCATGTCTACCTTCATTCCCTCTGATACCATTTCAGGTTGTTAAAGTATGTCCACTGCTTAGTAGCAAATGCAAAAATACATACACACATAAAGACAAAAACACACTTATGTATCCACATAATTACAGAGTGGCTATGTGATAAAAGTGAATGGGAAAATGATTGGGAGCTTACATTCTATTCCAAGTAGCATTGACAATAAATGTTTGAAAGTTGGTAAAAACTAAATTAACACATGAATATTTACTTTTCATGTTAGGTTCAATGACAAATTGATGAATGGGCAATAACCCCAGACAGAAAATCACGGGCCTTCTGGGTCAAAAAATATTCTGGGTGTACACTCAATTGGTCTTGTCCATCTTCCGACTAACCCTAACCCTAACCCTAACTTGTCGGAAACTCTGAAACCTCGACAGATGTGGGCTGGTGAAGGGTGAACCACATGTCGCCAAGCCGGCTGATTCTTTTCACACTGTTCATCCAACACGGAAGCCTTTAGTCAAATCATGAGTAGGATGATTACACTCAACAACTATACTTCCACGATCAACTATAGATCTCACAATCCTTCTGAGAAAATGTTCTAACTATCGATCTCACAATCCTTCTGAGAAAACGTTCTATGTACATATGAAACCAGAGTAGAGCTCTTTGGCAATGCACACCAGCAATTTATTTATAGGCATTGAAATGATGCATATATGGAACAGAACACCCTAACTACCAAACCATTCAAGATATAAGGGGTCTGCCTGGCACAAAGTTGACCTTTTGGCCTTTGGAAAGGTCATACTTTGACTTACAGTGAAGTGCCTTATGGTTTTGGACTCAGCAGACCCATGGCTACAACATAGATGAATGAAATCCAACATTTTATGTTCTATTATTTATCCTAAAAAACGAAAGAATGTATGTATGTATATTTTGTTTTTTAATGTAAAAGCATGAAAAATATAATGAATAAGGCTTTTCAATGCTAATTGTCAAGCCCCCAGAGCCCCTGGACCAGTGTGCAAAGGCCATACAAACAAGTCAACATCAAAATGCTGCACCCATTTCTTCCTATATTTCTATATTCTTTTAAAATCCCATTCATTTTTCACTTCCAAAAAGTGTTGGTGTTGTGCAGGATGATGTCCTACATCATTGTAGAGTTGTTCGTTTTTCATTTTCACTTCCTACTTCCTGCCTGTAATGTGTTCAGTAAAAAAGGTGACCGTCTGAAAAACATGACCGACATTGAGGCACCATCCCACAGGGATGAGCCACCACTCATCTTCCTCTTTCCGACAGTACCAAGCTGTAGTTGCTAGCATGTACGGTTTGTGAGATAAATGCTCTAGAGCAGGGGTATAACGGGGTCCGGAGCATTAATTGCACTCACCTGGTGTCCCAGGTCGAAATAAGAGGGTTGCAATTAAAAAGTGGAGTGGTTCTGGCTTCGAAGTCCAGAGTTGAGTATGAGAGCTCTAGAGCATCTGGATCACTTTAGAGGGTTAAATGTGGTGGAAGATACAGAATGATGTGAGCTGTATTGCTGCCTCTGGTTCTAGAGTTCTTGAATGTAATCCTCATTAAATTAGAGCACATTGAAGTGTGCTACCTATTGTTAGAACTAGGTATGGGTCAAAAACTAGGTATGGGTCATTTAGTATGGATACAACGGTACACGTATTCATAACCACACTGTTTGTTTCACACATGAACTAGAATGCATAAAACATTCAATTATAAATAAATGTCCATCTGTCACAGTGTTGGCAGTGTATGAGGAAGGGAGACCAAGGCAGGGAGATGAGTTGTGTGGTTTTAATGATGACGTTTACACAGACACAAAACACAGACCAGATTGGAGTTGCATAATGATAATATGACCAGTGTCCTTATTACATGTTCTATCATGGCATAGACTCATCAAGTAATACATAGATAGAGAGTACGCCTGACTCAACAATCCAACATTATCTACTTACGACATGCATCAGTGGTGAAGGCACACTAGTAGAATATATTGTCCATACAGAAGGATGCTTGGTCATCTGTAATCCAAATGTAACTCATGTGTTCATTCTGTTTTTATTTATAGTTCCTGTTAGTTTAGTCACATGTTTTTTGTTATCCTAACACCTTAGTTAATTCCCTTCACAGCTGTTCTTACTTAGTCATTAGTCCACTATTTAGTTCCAGTCCCGTTTGTCTTTTAGATGCTGGTCATTGTTTTTGTCATTGATGTTTCTGGCTGTTGCCTGTTCATTACAACTCTGGTTCGAGTGAGTACATTGTATCCTGATTATTCCTGTTTTACCTTGTTTTTTTGGAGATTGCCTTTTTTACAAATTCTTAGTTCCATTCTGTTATTTTCTAAATCCTGAAATTAAGCGTGGTTAAGATTGTTTTACTCCTACATGATTGTTTTTTGTTAAATAAACTATTAATCATTTTTATTACCTGAGTCCATGAGTAATTCGTGACAGAATGACCAGCCCAATTTCAACGAACCAAATGGTTAAGCCTGACCAGAGGAATATGGGGGCTCAACTTGTTGAAGCCTTCTGGAGAGATATCCGCTCTGATGAGGATGGGCTACTCCAGAGCCCAACCTCTAAACACCTACCCTCTCCAGCCTCTAAACACCTACCCCCTCCATCCTCTAAACACCTACCCCCTCCAGCCTCTAAACACCTACCCTTTCCAGCCTCTAAACACCTACCCTCTCCAGCCTCTAAACACCTACCCTCTCCAGCCTCTAAACACCTACCCTCTCCAGCCTCTTCCCATATAAATTTGGAACTATTTCATCCCCAATTACCTAAATAGTAAACATATTTTTCCAACAAATAACTTAAAGCCCAATTTTAAAGACAACTGTTCAACATCTATATTGCCTCTTGCACTCTTCCAGTTGTACATACCATATTCCTCCCTCTTTACCAAATTGCCCTGTCATCTGCGTATGAGGACAAGAGTTGGACAACCCTGTCCTTTTACCGGTACTGATCGAATCACGTTGGTATTACCTTGTATTGGTTCATCAAACAGTGCCAAATTTCAGTACCTGAGAGCACATCTCTCGTTAGATTACCTCACCTCTGCAGCTTGATAATTGTTGACACTGTCACGACCAGCCCCGTAGAGGCTGTATTTCCCCCCCTTTTTCTTACGTCCTCAGTGTATTCAGTCCAATTGACGGTGGTTTAGTTTGCTCCCTCTTATGTTGTGGTCTGTGGTTCCCCCTGGTGTCCCTTCTGTGTCTTACAGGTGTTAGGGTTGTATGATGTCATCAGTGTCGAAAATCGTCACATGCGCAATAAAGATGTCTGCGCAAATTTGATGACCCAAATCACATCTTCACAAACCAATGGGTAACATCACACGTTACATCTAGTGATATATACGGTCTATGTATGCAAAGCTAGCATTGCAACTCGTCAAACCTAAGGAAACACCTGGTCAAACACCAGATATTCTGAAACATATAAGGTATTTGACAACTTGAAAGCAAAGTGGCCCGCAGCAGCCGCAGCTACCGTTAGTGCTGGTATCAATGGTACTATAGCTCCGAAGACGTTGAACCCTCCAGGGACAAAACTTCAAGGGAGGCAGCATCAACATCAACTTTATTGTCATGTTCACATAATTTAATACCTAGTTGGATAAATTGTTGTTGGAGATAAAGTGGGCTTTATCATTATAGCATATTAGCATATAGCATTTTACTAGTGTATTTTTAACACAGCTTAGGACATGTCGACAACTCATGTTATTAAATGTTCATCATCATAACAATATTCAGCTGTGTATCAGCTTAGCTAACTAGCCAACATCAAGCATAAATGTAATCAAATCAAGCAATAAGCTTTTAACTTATAAACATGTTTATATTTTATGTGTTGCCACCTTTAGCAACATCTCTTTAGTTTTTCTAGTACAGAAATAAGGAACCGTTGGGTACTGGTACCGAATTCCAGGTACCGGTACTGGTATCAGTTCAAATATGAACAGTACCCAGTTCTAATGAGGACCTTCCAATATCTTGCTCATTTGCTCACCTGTGTTCTCTGATCCCCCACGGCTGCATCTGCTAGGTGGGGGAATCAACCTGTCAAATATTCAGCCTCTCCAGTATGTTGGTCGGCTTCGGGGTCCGGAACCGCACTCCCGTCTAAAAATGGCTTTAGTAAACATCAGCGTTTACTAAGATCAGCGTTGAATAAGCGTTGATCAGTGTTGAATAAGGCCATCCTTTTAAATGACTTTTTCCCTAGCCATGACCTGGAATTTCTATTCCTGACAGAGACATCTACAGACCTCCTAAGAGAGACAAAGATTTCAATGCAGAATGCTTCGAACTTTTATCCCTGGTGGTCCCACTGTATGCTGCTGTTGGGGGATTTTAATATTCATGCATGTTGTCCTGGTAAACCTTTGGTCTCAAAGATTAATAACGTGTTGAACTCTTGCGGTTTTACTCAGCACATTGCAGGTGCTACACATGTTCTTGGTCACACACTTGACCTGATTATGTCTTATGGTTTCCCAATTGAAAGCATTGAAATTAAGGATGCAAGTTTCCCAGATCATTTGCCAATTTAAAAATTTTTTGGTAACACTTTACAATATGGGTGCACTAATAACCATTAATTTATGCTTAACTAATGCACAGATAATACTGAATTAATGTGTAGTTTGTGATTATCTAAGGTATTCGTTAATAATTACCACATCAGGAACTAATTAAGAGTATGTCTGATTAATATATTAGTTCATACAGTAATTGTTATTAATTAAATATGAAATTGTGGATTAATTCCCTAAAAACTCATTTTTTTAATTAATAATGTTAATTAATATGTTAATTACCACAATGAGCCAAAGCCTTGTATTTCAACTAACAGGTATAATACAGGTAAACTATGCATTAATACATGATTAATTACTGCATTATTTGTGCAAATTCATGTGTAAATTACTACAATTACTAAATGATGAGTTAATAAGTATGTGCCTCAACAAGTAAAGTAACAACATAATTATATATTTGCAAATCATTAACTAATGACTAATTTATCATTAATGACCATCACTAGAGTTTACAGGGTTGCCAACTCTCACGCATCTGGCGTGACACTCACGCTTTCAGCATCAATCTCACGCTCTCACGCACACGCAAGAAATGTCACGCCAAAATCAAATGTTCTCCCCTTTCAATCCGTTAATATTCTGTTGATGACTAGACCACAGCTTATTAATAACAGGAGAGTAGTCCCACAGCTGTAACATCTTCCTAAAACG
>JACXGM010038852.1:0-10810 GCA_016801145.1 Umbra pygmaea
CCTCAGTCAACCACCCCAACCACACCCAAACACACCCACTCCCTATGTCAACCACCCCTGCCACACACAACCACACCCTCAGTCGACCACCCCTACCACACCCAACCCCCCACTCCAATCTGCCTCAATCTTTTAGTCGATCACACGTTTGAATAAATCTGTGAAACCTTTCTGATTCACGGTACATATTTTGTGTCATTTTGTGTCTTTTTGTTCTATCTGTCTTTGAGTTTGTATGTGTTTGTTAGCTGTTTTGCTTTGTAGACATAAAACACTGACATATCAGAAGAGTTCTGACGGTTCTGTCTCCTCCTGGAAAACGTGAGCTTCCCTAAGTAGCTAACTCTGTCAGGATTCCCTGCAGTCCTGCCCACTGATGATTGCCATCCACACACTACCCTCTTCACCACAAAACCTACCCACAGGTGAAATGTTCCTTGAGCTCTGCCAATGTCTAAAGAAATTGTATACATTTTCATGCATTTAGAAAAAAAGTGCGATTTAGGTACCTCCCAAAATACAATCTTTTTAGCGTCCCCCAGGCAAGTCCCCCTTCACCTCCAGCATCCTGTCGCGACACGGATCACAGACAACAGTCAGACTAAAGCTCTCCTGTCTTTGCACTGCAGAGTTGAACGAATTAGGCCAGACCACAACATTTACCTACACAGGCCCTTGTTTGGTTCAATCAAATGTGGCACAAACCAGACTCACAGTGGATTTAAACCTCCTGTTTTTTTACTGTATGCATGATATGTGAGTAGGATCCATGACTGTGTGTACTGTACATGGTTGGACCTGAAGTCCCCACTGGGAAAAATGCAATATTCAACTTAGGGTTTAAGCTTACTGAAAAATTGTAAATTAAGCATACATGTAGCATGAGAATTAGGGTTTTGTTGATGGATTATTATTTAAGGTTGGATATTAGGGCTAACTTGGTTATTGAGTTTAGGGTTAGGATATGGTTGAGGGTCAGGTTTAGGACTAGGGAATAATGAAATTAATTTCTGGGCCAAGGATAGATCCCAGAGTTAGGGTTCCCCACAAGGATGGAAATACCAAACATGTGTATGGGTTCTTTTTTGTGTGCATGCATGTGTGTTTCTGCGTGTGTGTGAATATGCTTTTATATGTGTGTGGAAACATTTGTCCATGAAAGCATGAGGGAGAAAAGGAAAACAGCAGTGAGACAGTCCTGGCGATTTGCCACGCTGTCTGCCAACTTAGAAGACAGATCGATCTTGCAACACACTTCTGGTTTTCCCTCAGCAAACCTGACAAATTGTAATAAACCCCTTATTTGTAAAGGTCTTATATGATACTGGCCTTTTCCAAGAACCACATCTTACTCAATGTTCCCCTTTTTGTCACGAATATACAGTACAGTATAATGTACTGTATGTTCTTTTTTCCGAATCCCAATCATCTTAATTAACTAATTATGCATACACACAGAACTGTACTATGTTTCATGACTGAATTGTTTGACCATCCACATTTCACCCATCCATTACTTTTGTCTTGCAGTCAAATACACACACCACATTGGAATATACTCTTCAGTGTCTGTATATAATATTAATTCCTGGTTCAGTTTTGTTTGTTGTTGGACAATGTTATTGTGATGTGTTGTATGTATATGTAGATGCTGTGTTTTGCTCATCGAAGTAGTTTTAAGATATTGAGTCTTTTCGAGTCAACTACGTTTCATTTATCCTTCACTCCTGTGTCTATTATTACAGCACTCTGCGCAAATGTTACAGAATGTCCAACCAAATAAAAATGAGACAGCAAAACGAAAAGGTAGAGTGGGACAGAGTTATAGTGGTGGCTACCCCTTGCACATTGGGGTAGCTCATCTCAAAGTTCACGACAATGAGAAGGAGGAAGCCCAACTCCGGGCTAACTTAAGTTACCCCCCCGCCATGCTTAACCAGAGAACTAGAGAAGACATTCATGATTTTTGCGGGGGGAGCATTAGTACACTGCTCTGGACAGGAGCAGCTGTCTGTCCGCCTAGCGGGTCAGAACGACAGGCTACAACGGAGCTGGTCTGGGTGGACTAGAGTTACCTGGGGCTCTGGTCATCAGATGAGGAAGAGGATGAGGAGGACCCACATGGACAACAAGTATGGTGTAAGGAGGACGACATGGACAGTGAGGAGATAAATGGGCTAGCTAGGGATCTTAGCAGGCTAAATTAGTTTCTACTCCCCATCCAGCTGGCTATTTACTCTAGCAGTCAGCTAGCTTTGTATCAATCAAGGCCACAGCCTAGGCTACATAGCAGGCAAGTGATACACAGTCCACCAGTGCCACAGCCTAGCCTACATACCAGGCAATCTGTACAAAGTCCAACAGTGCCACAGCCTAGGCTAGATAGCAGGCTAGCTGTACATGGTCCACCAGTGCCGCAGCCTAGACTAGATAGGAGGCTAGCGGTACACAGTCTACCATTGCCACAGCCTAGGCTACATAGCAGGTTAGCGGCATCCACCTCACAGGTCCCGCTGGTCAGTCAGCCCAGTATACCAACTAACATCATAGACTCCTTACTGTTGACTGACTCATTGCTGATAGACTTTCTACTCAAACTGCTGCAACCTCTACCATGGTGGGCCGGTCTGTCAACCTCTACCATGGTGGGCCGGTCAGTCAACCTCTACCATGGTGGGCCGGTCTGTCGAGCCCTCCAACCCCAGAGCCCAAGATCATCCCTCCAACCCCAGAGCCCAAGATCATCCCTCCAACCCCAGAGCCCAAGATCATCCCTCTAACCCCAGAGCCCAAGATCATCCCTCTAACTCTAGAGCCCAAAGTCATCCCTCCAGTGCCAGAGTCCGAGGACACACCACCAGTGTCTGAGCCCGAGAAAACACCTCCTGTGCCTAAGCCTGAGGACACACCTCTTGGAGCCCGAGGACACACCTCCTGGAGCCCGAGGACACACCTCCAGTGCTGGAGCCGGATGACACACAATCTGTGCGAGGTCTTCTACCTCCCTCACTACTGTCAGGGGATCTGCCATCTGGTACAGAGACCTGGACTTTGCCTGCTGCAGCAGAGGACACCCCTCATAACTGCCGGTAACAGCTGCACAGTTCCCTATAGCTGCAGTGCCCCTACAACTGGTACTGCCTGCCTTGCCCCTTCCACCATTGGCCACCCCCACTGCCAGGGTCTGCAGCTCTGCCTCCTTGGCCACTGCTGATGACTCGGCCCAATAGTTCGGTGCCTCCTTGGCCGCTCCCAGACTGGACGCCGGGGACGCCCTGCAGATAGAGGGTCCCTGCAGCTGGACCTCCCCGGCTGTTTCCACCTGCCCCCGCAGCCTCCCTTCTCTGTGCCTGGCATTGGCGTCGGGTCGTCCTCCAGATGGGGGAGTTTTTGCACGGCTGGAGCTGTTCCTTTTGGGGGGGGTAATATAATGGTCTCCTCCACCTGGCTAGGCTGTGCTAGTGCTACAGCCTCTGTGTTATATGTTTCAATCTGGATGGTTTGTTTTCCACATTTCCCTCATCCATTACTTTTGTCTTGCAGTCAAATACACACACCGTATTGGAATATATTTTCATCAGTATCTGTATATTAGTTTCTGGTTTAGTTTAGTTTGCTTTTGGACATTGACTGGCTATAATATACGGTATGTAGATGGTGTGTTTTGCACATCGAAGCAGTTTTGATTCATTGAGTCTATTCGAGGAAACTACATTCAATTTATCGTTTGTTCCTGTCTCTATTATTACAGCACTCTGCGCAAATGTTACAGGGGATAATTTACATGGATTTACAGTTGACACATTGACAGTATTAGTATAATATCATGTAGAAGCAGGGAGGTGAGCATAGATTGGTACTGTTTAGTGCACCTATTTAGCTTAGTACAGATTAAGTGGCTTGATGTGATGAGATTGGTCCTACTAGTCCAGGGGAAGCCAGCAATAGTAATCCCAAACTGGTGGCACATCACCCTAATTAGGGAGCCTCGATTAGATGGGTTCGAGTTTTAGGTCTGGTTCTGGTCAAGTCCTGTGAGCAGTAGTACAGAGGGACAGACGGGTGGCGTGTGATAAGTGGCTGTTATCTGGAGGGCTGTGGTGTTGGGAGGCCTACTCTGTTTCCCTGCGATTACATTAGCAGGCAGGAAAAAGAGGACACAAGGGGAATGGCTGGAATTTAAGCAAGGGAAGGAGGGAGGGCAGACACTCATTTTCACTTGTTAGCCGATTGATAAATAGACCATGAGGGTTAAGTGAGGAGGGAGGAGTTACTGGATATCATCTTTTAGTTAAAGCATACCGGAGAAGATTTGTCAAAGTGATTGTTTACTGGTTGTCTAAAGAGAGTAGTGCTGGTTGTGTAGATAGAGTAGGGCTGGGTGTCTAGACAAGGTAGTGATTGTTGTGTAGACAGGGTAGTGCCTGTTGTGTAGACAGGGTAGTGCTTGTTGTGTAGACAGGGTAGTGCTTGTTGTGTAGACAGGGTAGTGCTGGTTGTCTAAACAGGGTAGTGCTTGTTGTGTAGACAGAGTAGTGCTAGTTGTGAAGACAGAGTAGTGCTAGTTGTGTTGACAGAGTAGTGCTGGATGTGAATACAGAGTAGGGCTGGTTTCGTAGACAGGGTAGTACTGGTTGTCTAAACAGGGTAGTGCTAGTTGTGAAGATAGAGTAGTGCTTGTTGTGAAGACAGGGTAGTGCTTGCTGTTTAGACAGTGTAGTGCTGGGTGTAGATAGAGTAGTGCTTGTTGTGTAGACAGAGTAGTGCTTGTTGTGTAAACAGATTAGTGTTTGTTGTGTAGACAGTGCAGTGCTGGGTGTAGACAGAGTAGTGCTTGTTGTGAAGACAGAGAAATGCTTGTTGTGTAGACAGAGTAGTGCTGATTGTGTAGACAGAGTAGTGCTGGTTGTGTAGACAGAGTAATGCTGGATGTATAGATAGAGTAGTGCTGGTTGTGTAGACAGAGAAATGCTTGTTGTGTAGACTGAGTAGTGCTTGTTGTGTAGATAGAGTAGTGCTGGTTGTGTAGACAGAGAAATGCTTGTTGTGTAGACAGAGTAGTGCTGGTTGTATAGACAGAGTAGTGCTGGTTGTGTAGGCAGAGTAGTGCTGGTAGTACTGTAAGGAACGTGAGCCTAATTATTTTTTTTCTTGCTTTTCTAAGTCTACCAACCATGTTAGGCCCACTAGACAAGTCAGTTGAACTTTATTAATTGCCTGATGGCTTGGCAGCTGTGGAGATTGGGAGTCAACATCATAAAGTTGCTATGTGGTTATACAAGAATCAATAGCATTTTTGTTTCATTTATTCATAAAAAAAATGAATGGGCTTCATAGATTGATTAAATTATTTGACAGACTAAGTCCAGCCAATCACCAGCAGTTTAAATAATAGCCAACACTGTCTCACTGCCCCTTGCTCAGTTAATGTCTGCATTAGAGTCTTTAGCGTTTTGCTTTGTATTTCCTGGCTGGTAACTATGTGCAAGTAATGGGAATATATGGACTTATTTTCCATTTCATAAAAAAAATGCTGATATGTAACTAAGCTGTTTTCATCTAACAGCTGAAAAATACTGTATATTTGCTCCAATGTGAACCTTGGAATGAAGCACTTAGTGAGAATAAAGGGTGTAGTCTTTGGCTGGGCTAGTCATGTGTCCCCTCTGATAAATAGCACTGACAAACCTTTTCTAAATAATTATGACAAAATATGTGCTTTGCATTTTTTACATTCAGCTATTAATAAGAAACATAAAAAACTGACATATATGAGGGGGCAACATGCCTTTAGGCACTTTAGAATTACATGCTTAAACATGAATCAAAATTAGCTCATCAACGCAAATCCAATTCATCCAAACTTAGTGTTTTAATGAACTATCATTCACCTAATTTTCACACAGAATGTAGCTTAACAATATCTAGTCAGTGGTGTTAATCCATCTCCAAAAGGCAGCTATATTAACCTTATCAGCTGACCTTAGGTCCTTGGAACAACAACGTGTTTATTGCCGACATCCTGACGACCCAGTGTGTGCTGGGTTCAAATGCTATTTTAATAATTTCACACACAATCTAGATGGGTTGACTTAGCTTGTCTAGCAAAATGGGATATTTGGAAAGGTTCAAGCTCTACTATCATGCATCCAAAGGCAATGTTTATCTATAAAAAATGTTTTGAACAGTATGTGAAACCAGGTGAGGACTTATAGTACCAGACCTGGGTCTGGCTGAGCTTGATTCATAGTTGGACTGACTGGCCGGGTGTCAACAAAGTGCCTACTCGACTGGATCGTTTCCTTGCTCCCTAGCAGCGCACACATTTGTTAGCTGCGATGTTGGATATCAGTTGACTACACACCAGCGTAAACTAAATTACTTACTCAATGTTACTGTAACATCAGCCTTTGGGTTATTTCCGTACATTTTTGTTGTGTTGCATTCACTTTGGGCATTCAGTCATTCAATTGCATGAACAACAAATAGATTTCACAGTGTACATATTGGCAGTGGTCGTGAAAAGAGAGAAGGCAGACGGTGAGAGCGATAGAAACAGAGAAAAACAAAAAGCGAGGGAGGCGGAGAGAGAGGGATAAGGACGAGTGGGCCGTGTCCCAGACAAGCATGGCAGGATCTGTCTCCTTCCTCGCTTACATCCTGAGGAGGAAGCTGTGGTTGTGAGGCCCCTGCTTGGGGCCCCAATACCTCCTCACCACAACCCTTCTGGGAGCCTGACTCCACCACCTCCTCCTGGCTATTCTGAACGACTGAGCCAAGAACAGCTTTATTAACACTTCCACCTCCCTCATTCTATATCTCTGTCTGTTTATCTACCTGGGTCTATCGCTCCATCTCTATCTGTTTGTCTCCATCTCTATTTGTTTAACTCTCAGTCTCTGTCTATCGCTGTCGCTATCTGTCTATCTCTCTGTAACAATCTGTCTATCTCTGTCTATCTCTCTGTCACAATCTGTCTAACTCTGTCTCTAGCTGTCTATCTCTCTGTCTCCATCTGTCTGTCTCTCTGTCACTCTCTGTCTCTAGCTGTCTATCTCTCTGTCTCTATCTATCTCTGTCTCTGTCTAACTCTCTGTCTAGCTGTCTATCTCTCCATTGCTATATGTCTATCTCTCCATGTTTATTTGTCTGTCTTTCTATTTTGTATCTACTCGTCGATGTCTCCTTCTCTATCTATTTTTCTGTGTCTTACTCCATCTCTTTCTATCTCTCTGTCTCTATGGCTGTCTTGCTCTCTCTGCCCAGCATTCTTAGTTATATGTTCGGTATCTATAAATACCTACTGTAACTCTTGCCATTTTGTAGCTATTGCCTTCACATCCACAGCTGCCCATCATTATGGTGAATCAATCCATACATGCAGCCAGGAGCAGCCCCAGCAGAAATCATTTCATACTGAAATATTAGCATTCATAAATCACTACCAACCTGGCACTCAGGCTAATCAGGCTAAATTGGCTTTACATTTAGGCATAATTGAGTAAGGTGGCTGTGCAATTTAGCAGTGTACTATATTTAAGGAAATAGGGGGGCTGTGTGACTAGGCGTTTGTATTTTCAGGTTGAGTTGAGTATGGCTGTGCTCCAGAGATTCAGCAGTTCTAACAGTGGTTAAGGACATGGTTTAGCATTACAGGGCGTCCTCTGGGCACAGTCCACCACTGCCACGGCAGCCTGACGAACTGCAGACACAGAGAAAAACTCTGGAAAACTGAATTAGACTGGGAGAGAGAAAGGTAGTGCAGGGAGATATGAAAAAGGCCAACACACGTATTCAGTATGTATGTTAATACATGTCACCCTGCAACTGTAAAATATGAGTTTTAACATAGTTAATAATTAAACTTTGTACTTGTGTTGTTGCCCTGATGAGTACTCAGAAGCTGTGATTTAACATAACTGCTGCCAGTTTCCTATTCAGTTTTTAAATAATTGGTCCCTGTCAATTTGTAAACCTTTTGTAAACCACTGAAATAAGGTCTTGATGGACATGTTTTTAACAAGGCGTCTCCCTCCCAAACACCACCGTTCCCGACACTTCCCTCCCTACCTCCACCAGTAAAACAATGAGTAGCCACATTTTTTTGAATGTTCAAATCATGCTAGGTGAAGATTAGCCACCACTCCATGTTGTTGATCTCACGTCCTTCTTTTTCACTTTATTTTTACGGCCATTCACACAGCGCTGTGTTGGTTATCGGGCTTCAGCATGCCTGCTCTGCACAACGGGGGGCTACAGAGAACAACCCCCCCCGGTGGCTGGCACACAGCAATCTCAGGATCACACACTCACACACAGTAAGCACTGGGACACACACAAATGTGCGCACAAACACATGCCTACACGTACACTGACCCTGCCCCATTTGACCTGTCTACTGATAAGACCAGAGAGCCCCACAAAGCACAGGACCCCCCAGGGACCAAGCGCAGCTTCCTGCCTCACAGTCTGACCAGGCAGCCGTGTAACTGATGAGCATCATGAACGGAGGATCAGGAGTCAGCGGGCAAATTAGAACATGTGCTCAGATGTAGGTGTGGTCAGATTAACCTATGGTCAAGTGCTTATGTGGTTAGATTAACCTATGGTCAAGTGCTTGTGTGGTCAGATTAACCTATAGTCAGATGTATTTGTCATCAGATTAATGTGTTGTCAGATTTACATGTGGTCAGATTAACGTGTGGTCAGATTAACATGTGGTCAGATTAATGCGTGGTCAGAGTAATGTGTGGTCGGATTCACGGGTGGACGGATTCACGTGTGGTCAGGTTAACGTGTGGTCAGATTAACATGTGGTCAGATTAATGTGTAGTCAGTTTATTGTGTGGTCAGGTTAACGTGTAGTCAGATTAATTTGTGGTCAGATTAACGTGTGATAAAGTTAACGTGTGGACAGTTTATTGTGTAGTCAGATTAACTTGTGGTCAGATTAATGTGTGATCAGGTTAACTTGTGGTCAGATTAATGTGTGGTTAGATTATCGTGTGGTTGGTTTAACGTGTGGCCAGATTAACCTGTGGTCAAATTAGTGTGTTTAGGTTAATGTGCTAACCTGTGGTTAGATCAACATGTGGGTAGATTAACCTGTGGTTAGATCAACATGTGGTTAGATCAACATGTGGTTAGATTAACCTGTGGTGAGATTAACATGTGGTGAGATTAACCTGTGGTTAGATTAACATGTGGTCAGGTGTGGACCATACTCAGAGGATAATAACTTCAAACTAAGCTCAGCAGAATTGTTCAAGGCCACTGTATGTACTATACAGATGAATGTATGTGAAAAGGTTTTACTGCAGCCAGTGGAGAGCTGGAAGTTTCACCTGTAAAGGATGAAACTTTGACTTACACAGAAACCCTCACACGTATGCACACACACATACACACACACACACAAAAGTAGCCTGCCTGTGCCTGGTGTGTCTGACTGCAGTCACTGTTCCTATTTGTCTGAACACATGTAACTAGGCTCATCAATCTTCTTCTAGAACTATTCGGAGTGTGGATTAAAAACAGGTGGGCTCTGTTGAGCCTGGCTCATGGAGGTGAAACCTCTTTCCTCCTCTGTGACACACTGGCAGAAGCTAACCACACACACAGACCCAGACAGACAGAGATGTAGAAGTAGGGTACCGTGTGAGCCTTGCTGCTCTATCTCAATTAGAAACCTAACCTCATCTGGTCCCTCTGCACGAGTACAGACAGATGGATCTTATATGCATTGAGCTTGATGCTGGTTAGTGAAACTGCCCTCTCTGGCAGAGTGCCCCCTAATGGTGGACAGTGGTTCCTACCAAGCAGTGTTCCTGTAAGACTGCACAATATCGGCATCTGTGGGCTGCTTTTGGATCCCACAATCATTTGGTTCACTAAAGAATCATGAAGGATGAGAGTATTAGATGCAGACACTTTATAGTTTTGTTGAAATTATGGTTTAATGTGTTTAGGAAGGATGCCAGAAAGTCAGTCTCAAGGTGTTTCATATTCAGAGAGCCAACCAGAGTTGTGTCTTACAGACACAAGGCAGACAATAAATTAGTCTGTTTGGAGAGAAATCTGAAGCAGCTCCTGTGATTTAATCACGCAATAATGAGAGGTGTGAGTGAGTGTGTGTGCTCGGAATGTGTGTGTGTGTTGGTGTGTGTTGGAGAGAAAGGTGCTTCGACCCCAGTTAAGTCACTTGACTTCTCGCCACCTCTACCTAACCCAGCTGTAACAACACATCCATGCTTTACCCAGGCACTGAGCCGGTGGGCTGTCACGAGTCTGACCTGGCCTCATCCCTGGCCCGCATACACACTGACTGACTGACTGACTGAATGTGTATTTGATTTATATATTTGTTTTACCATAATTTAACCAGGTAGGATTATAAGGAACACATTCTCATTTACAGTAACAAATGGAGTGAATGTAATGGGGGGGTGGTACCAT
The DNA here is from genome assembly GCA_016801145.1 of Umbra pygmaea. Classification (NCBI taxonomy): domain Eukaryota; kingdom Metazoa; phylum Chordata; class Actinopteri; order Esociformes; family Umbridae; genus Umbra; species Umbra pygmaea. Next base: position 10,456 of record JACXGM010038852.1, read on the forward strand.
GTTGTTTTGTCTTGTTCAGGAACAGACTGACAACAGCCATTGGCTGTTGAGGGCTTAAAACCAGAACATTTTAGACACTCATCCACTAGGATACATGCCAGTGAAAAAATATCATTTGTCAGTCTTTGTGTTTGTGTGTTGATATGCCAGTGTGTGAATTAGAATTTTGACTGTTCCTCTCCAAAACACTTGCAACCATGTCGTAAAACAACAAGCCTTCTGGAGATGCACACACACACACACACACACACACACACACACACACACACACACACACACACACACACACACACACACACACACACACACACACACACACACACACACACACACACACACACACACACACACACAC
>JACXGM010038853.1:0-10729 GCA_016801145.1 Umbra pygmaea
CTGTGGCACTGCTGAGGTGTGATGGAGGCCCAGGATGCTTCGATAGCGGCCTTAAGCTCATCCAGAGTGTTGGGTCTTGCGTCTCTCAACTTCCTCTTCACAATATCCCACAGATTCTCTATGGGGTTCAGGTCAGGAGAGTTGGCAGGCCAATTGAGCACAGTAATACCATGGTCAGTAAACCACTTACCAGTGGTTTTGACACTGTGAGCAGGTGCCAGGTCGTGCTGAAAAATGAAATCTTCATCTCCATGAAGCTTTTCAGCAGATGGAACCATGAAATGCTCCAAAATCTCCTGATAGCTAGCTGCATTGACCCTGCCCCTGATAAAACACAGTGGACCAACACCAGCAGCTGACATGGCACCCCAGACCATCACTGATTGTGGGAACTTGACACTGGACTTCAGACATTTTGGCATTTCCTTCTCCCCAGTCTTCCTCCAGACTCTGGCACCTTGATTTCCGAATGACATGCAAAATTTGTTGTTGTTTTGTTGTGCTGCTTCCCTGTAGCCCAGGTCAGGCGCTTCTGCCGCTGTTTCTGGTTTAAAAGTGGCTTGACCTGGGGAATGCGGGACCTGTAGCCCATTTCCTGCACACGCCTGTGCACGGTGGCTCTGGATGTTTGTACTCTAGTCTCAGTCCACTGCTTCCGCAGGTCATCCAAGGTCTGGAATCGGTCCTTCTCCACAGTCTTCCTCAGGGTCCGGTCACCTCTTGTTGTTGTGCAGCGTTTTTTGCCGTACTTTTTCCTTCCCACAGACTTCCCACTGAGGTGCCTTGATACAGCACTCTGGGAACAGCCTATTTGTTAAGAAATTTCTTTCTGTGTCTTACCCCTCTTGCTTGAGGGTGTCAATGATGGCCTTCTGGACAGCAGTCAGGTCGGCAGTCTTACCCATGATTGCGGTTTTGAGTAATGAAACAGGCTGGGAGTCTTTTGCAGGTGTTTAGAGTTAATTAGTTGATTCAGATGATTAGGTTAATAGCTCGTTTAGAGACCCTTTTCATGATATGCTAATACTTTGAGATAGGAATTTTAGGTTTTCATGAGCTGTATGCCAAAATCATCAGTATTAAAACAATAAATGACCTGATATCTTTCAATTGGTGTGCAATGAATCTAAAATATATGAAAGTTTAATTTTTATCATTACATTATGGAAGATAATGAACTTTATCACAATATGCTAATTTCTTGAGAAGGACCTGTACATAAGGCAACTTGTGTACAGCAGGGGGAGCTGACTACTGGGAAGCACACTGAGGCTGTGTCTCAATATCCATATTATGCATACTATATTATATGCTAGACTATGATTAGTATGTCCCAAACCATAGTACGCAAATATAATATGTCAGAAGTCCCAGGATGGTCTACTATAACCAGGGGATTTTCAAAGTATGCAACCCTGTATGCTTTTTGGCTGAATACACACTATTACACACTATTACAATACTAATACACACTATTACAATACTAATACACACTTTTACACTATTACAATACTAATACACACTATTACAATACTAATACACACTTTTATACTATTACAGTACTAACACACACAGACAAAATTCCACAATGTTCACGTGCTTCATTGATGCCTCCAAAGCATTCAATCGTGTTATTCATGAGAATTTATTCTTAAAATTGTCTAAAAGTGGTGTCCCTAGTTTTTTATACAGACAATAGGAGTGAGATGGAGAATGTATCATCTATTTCCTTGCAAGTGACCAATGGTGTTCGCCATGGTGGAATGCTTTCTACTTTTCTTTTTAATATGTATATGAATCATTTGTCCTTCATTTTAAATGCATGTGGTACAGGGTGTAGTGTTGGTGACTCACTAATTAATCACCTTATGTATGCAGATGATTTGGCCATCTTTAGCCCATAGTGCTGGTCTCCAACAGCTTCTGAGAGTATGCACACAGTATGGTGCTGATTTTGATATAAAATACAATGCTAAAAAGAGTAGATCATGATTATCAGAAGTAAAGAAGACACAGTCAGCCTTCCCTGACTTCTATCTGTCTGGTGCTTCACTCAGTGTGTGTGTAGTGAGATTACATATCTGGGCCATATTATTGCAAATTATCTGTCTGATGACAAAGATATCTATAGGCAGCGGCGGAAGCTGTATGCTCAAGCTAACATGCTGTGTCGTAAGTTTTGCATGTGCTCCTTATCTGTGAAGATCTCCCTCTTTAGAGCGTATTGTACACCTCTGTATACCCACCTGTGGTGTTGTTATAAGCAAGGCAGCATTAGGAAACTCATAGTGGCTTATAATGACTGCATGAGGCTGCTGCTGAGAGCTCCAAGAAGCTCCAGTGGAAGCCATATGTTTGTCATTGTCGTGGTACCTACATGCACTGCTGTTTTATGTAACCTCATGCATAGATTTATGTGTCGGGTAGCTGAGTCAGAAAACGATATAATCACTGTTTTGGCTAACACTGTACGTAGTACTGTCAGATTTTATTCAAGTTTGTGGAACCATTGGCGAACATGTCTGTATGTCAGACATTGAACATTGTGGAAGGCTTTGTATTTTATTTTCTTGTATTTAATTGTGATATATATCCCCCTAGGTCTGAAATAAAGAATAGTATTATTATTATTATTATTATTACAATCCTAATAAACACTATTGCACACTATTCCAATACTAATACACATTATTACACACTCATACAATACTAACACACTTTTACAATACTTATACACACTATTACAACACTAACACACACTATTACACACTGTTACAATACTAATACACACTATTACAATACAAATACAAACTATTATACACTAATACAATACTATTACACATGTGTACAATACTTATGCACACTATTACAACACTAATACACACTATAACACACTTAAAATACTAATACACACTATTACAGACTATTACAATACTAATACATACTATTATACAGTATTACAATACTAATACACACTTTTACCTAATATTCAAAAGTTGTAATTATTTATCACTCACAACCTGCATTAAAAACTTAAATGCTGAAAAACTAATAAATTGAACAAGACTAGCTAAACTACATTGACAAGAACATCTCATTAATGGTCGCAATATTTTTAAATAATAAATATTAGTTTTGTTATTATTTAATAGTTAATCATAAAGTAATCAATTCAACTAGTCATCACTTGAGCAAATATGGCTTAACCTACAAAACAGGCATTGAATCTGTTGAGAAGTAGATTCTATATAATCATGTTTAAATCCAGTTTGAACAGTTTAGAATGGTATTACTAGATAAGAGAGTTGTACAGCTATAGTTGAGGCCTGTCGGAGGATTCTAAGACATATAAGACAGACAGGGAGAAGATTCAGGGTCAAGCCAGATAAGACTTTCCTTTAGGAGAGGAGACAAGGAAGCAAGGCCAAGCAAGTGAGTGAGGAGGAGAGAGAGCCTTACAGTTCTTATATTATAACATCAGCATAAGCAATAGCTTATGGCTTAGGACTTATAGCTTATAACTCTGTTATATATTAGACTGCTTATAACTATATGATATATTGTAGGTTAGACTGTAATTCCATCACACGTCTAATACATGTAGATGCCATTCAGACTAATAGAACAGGACATTTTACTGACAGGGACAGATAAGGGTTACTGAGTTATTCGGATAACAGCTAGCTAGGAGTTACACTATGAGTTACACTATGTAGTATGGAACATATATGTTCCATACTTAAGGTTAGGAACAGTGGCCTGGACATTAAGAGATAGTGAATCTACGTTGGCAGAGGTTGAGGTGACCAGCATATGTGCTCGCATGAGACAGTCACTGGTGAGGAGATTGTTCTAGAAGGTTTGCGAACAACAATGCTAAGGCTATATAACCCAGTTCCATATGATCATTCTGGGCATTTTCCACAACACGTCTAAATGCCTTGTTATGAGATGACCCTGTATCCATAACAAGGAGAACTTTATTGAAACATTCTATTATCTACCACAACCTGACTCCTGAAACCATCATTTCAACCAAGATCTTGCCAAGCCTGAAATTACAATCTATCAAATCAAGCTGAAATCTTTAGGTTTGCCCTCCGTCAGCCAAATGAAAAGACATTTAATAATTTTCTTAACTATAATATTCTAAGTTATAGAATAAACTTTAAAAAAAAAAATTTTTTTACTGAATGGAATGACCATACATGCATTGGATGAATAATTACATACATTTCATTACAGTGACAATGGTTGGTACACATTGTTTAGTACATTTAAAAGTGACAAAATAGTATACAATAGTAAAAAACATTGCAAAATGTTAGAATCTGGTCTTAGAATCTGGTCAACCATTTAATGACCAGTTTTACCAAGCTGGTCTTCAACAATAACAAACGGGTCAAACAGCTCAACCCAACTGGTTAACCACCCCAACCAAATCATGTCCAGTTCTTTAACCAGCTCAGCCAGCTGCTCACCAGTTTGACTATCTACGAATCCAAGCTGGTGTAAGTTGGATTTTCCAGCAGGGAGAGCAACAACCTGGGGAATAGATAATGAGGAGAGGGTTTGAATGACCCAATTAGAGGCTGCTATGATTAGGTAACCATATTGCTACTGGCTTTCCAGTGCAGCTTCCTGCAGTATCTGACCTTCAAACCAGGAACCAAACAGGCCTGACCGTGTATTTTGTGTTGGATTTAGAGACAAACCAGCAGTGACATACAGGTCGCTTTACATTCATTAAATGTGCAACAGTTTAATTGGCCAAACATTCAGTTCTTACAATTTTAATAGTGAATAAATGTTCACCTATAACATGTAAAAACTCACTACTTGCTATAATGTCCTTACATATAAGTTAACCTTTCATGTTATCAAAGTATACAAAACATTTCTGAATACAACATAGGTTGAGCTGAATGACTGATGGTGTCAAACACAATGTTAAATAGTTTTGAATTGCATTTTGTTTGAAGATTTTTTTTTGAGGGTATTTTTATTATTTTTAATGACGCAATGCAGGTATTTAGGGGGAGACAGAGACAATGCACAAACAAAGCTCAAACCCTTGTTGCCAGCGGGTATGTGTGTTCTGGAGTCAGGAGCTTTGACCGCAACACCAAACTCTAGCGCTAAATGCAGTTTTAATTTCATTGAACACGTGCCCTGCGACAGAGCTACCTTCTGGCCCCATGACATCATCAGAGACAGCTGGAGGATGACCCATGCACCTCTGCCTAGCGATCTGTGTGGGGGCTTTTTTTTGTCTGCCTCTGTTTTTCCGCTTCCTTTCTCCTTCTCGACCCTAAACTTCTATTATACACAAGTCCAACTTGTGTTTACACATACCCTGCAAGCAAAAGCTGACACATGACAAATCAAAGCCTTAATAAAAAGCTCACTGAACAATTTTCCCCAAAGGATAAAAATAAACAAATTCTGTCGGCAACTGGGTGGCCCTAAAGCATGGTGTGAGGGCTTGCATGCAGCACAACAGTTTCCTCTGAGCCCAGCCCCCATCTCAGTGGGTGGTATACTCCTCCTTTATCCCCCAGCCAGCAGTCTGTCTGCCCATTCTCACAGACAGGCGCTATGTGAAACACTTTTCAATGGCCTTGTACACCGCAAATGTAAAGTTTTCTTTGAACTCACGCCTTAACAATGTTTAACAAAAGCACACTTTTTTTGTTATTCTTTCCTCATTTGTAAAGACAGGCTTCTTTTTTCTTTGTGTTTTTTTATGGGTTTTGTGCACAAAACCTCTTGTAACCACAGTTCTTCATATTTCTACGGCTTATTGATGTCCATGTAGTGTTACTGTATCCAACTGAATCTTCACAGTTTCCTTTTACTATCATTCCTTTTCATGATTTAATCTGCTTTCCTCTGATATTTAGCTTTTTTCTGTTAATTCCCTTTTGTACTATAAGGCAGATAAACTAGGAACAGCACACTATCAGTGCGTGATCCCAAAAGGGATGTTTAGTGTGTTTTCTAAAGGCACAATATTCATTATATTGGATTAGTAGGCTACCCAAATCCACTGCATGATTAGCAACTGAAATCTAATTACTTCACACATTCACTAGGCTTGCATTTGCACTACATATTTTTTCTCTGTGATTTTAAAACTGTGGAAATAATAATTAATTAACCAGATGTATTCAGTCCTACATACTTTTTCACAATTATAATTTCTGCCTCTGAATTGACTATTGCTTTTCCTTATCCCCTTACTGTGTCTCGTAAAACTCCTCATTCTAGAATTGTGAGGTAAGACAAAAACTTCTGGATGATTCTGCGGTTTTAATGAGCTGCTGTGTTTCATGTACAGGGCAGGATGCATTCTCAACCGAACCCCATTCGAAGTAGTGTGCAACATCTGACCAGGACATAGGCACTACAAGGGGAATAGGGTGCAATTTAGGATGCACAGGTTAACTCTGCTCTTTGGATTCCATCTGTCCATATTTTCTCTGTGCAAAAAAAATTGGCAGTGGTCACTGCTCTGTTCCCATCACCTCTGCAGACTAAATAAACAAGAGAAGCCACCCAGCGAGTCAGTCCATCCGAGAAGAACGGGACTATGCTCCTTTTCTTGTTTTCCTGCCCCCACCCCATCTTCCCTCTGTCCTTATCTTCTCACAGGACTGCTCTGTTGCTCTCCACGGTGTTTGTTATCAGGGGTAAGAGACTGTGTTTGTCTTTCAACATCGGCCCTGTCTGTCGTCTTTGGCGCTAAACACACCAAACTCATCCTTTCATGGATGCACTTCTGTATAGGCCAGCTAAATGTGAGGCTGAAAGCATAGTTTGAATTTCTTAAATGTGTTTGTTGTCTTTTGTTCACAATGCAAAGTGATAGTTTACTTGGTTGATTAAGATAAGATTAATACTTTTGATGTGTATACTTTGGTCTTGTATTGTAAATACATGCATGGCAGAGTGAAGGCCAGTGAACTTTGATCAAGGATGATGGGCTCATTAATATCTGGACTGGAGTAGATGGAATAGTATTTCACACTGTGTTTAGTGTGTTTACCTCCATTCTATTTACTCCAGTCCAGACATTAGTATGAGCCCATCCTGAATTAAGGTTCATCAGAATGTGTCCTGTACAATGCCTTTTTTAATTTAATTTATTTTGATTGAGAACTGAGTTTGATGATGCATTTTACAACTGAACCAGCAGATGTCAGTCTAACTGCAATCAGCAGTCATGGTAGATCTGTCACTTCTACACTGTGGTTCTGTTTATGCTTGTAGTTGCATTTGTATATTTTCTGCCTAAAGATTTCATTGCATGTATGTATATTAATTTATACACCCTCACATTATAATCACTGTATATAAATAGTGATTATATTGTTTTTCACCAACATCGGTCCACATTTGCTCAGCTGGCCATGTCTGTTTATTTTCTAATTTAGTCAGTACATCAGTGAATGGGCAACACAGGTGCAACCTCATTCTCTGTCCTTGGCCAGACAGTACAGCATGGACTGATGGGGGATCTCATCTCATGTACATTATTGACTTCCACTTCTTAGTTTAGTAGATGTCCTCCCTAGACTCACCAATGATAGAAACACTGTTGCTGAAGATCTATTCCAAGTAATGAAGTGAGCTGTGATGTTGAGTCATCTGCCATGGATTTGAAGTTACATAAGACTCTAGCTTGGGTTGTGAGTTTCACGCTCAAAAGGGAAACAAAAATGTGTCTTGCCCCATTTGAAAGGGCATTCCCTCCATGAATCTTAAATATGGTTAATAGCAAATACATGTGGATGTTTGTGGACAGGTCTTTGGCCCAGACCTCATGGTCCATTCAGTGAGGCCCATTCTGGGGAAATATGGGGTCTGGGATATGCCATTTGTGGACTGGAGCTGGGATTGAGGATTGAGCTGGGGCTAGATTTGACTGGGATTCAAGCTTACTTTGGCTGTGTTGGGTTTGGGCTGAGACTAAGCTGGAGCTTGGCTTGCTAGGGATATAACCGTGCTTCTGAAGGAGCTCCACCCACTCACAACCACTAACCAATTAGAGTGAAGAGAACCATTGGGTGTCAGCCTGGTGTAGCCTACTGTACTCAAGCAGTCACTGAGGCCGCTCCTTTACGAGTGACAAGCCTACTGTGGTAGTGGAGATGTCACTGGGTGATTTTATATGCAAGGGTCCAGAAAATTACATTTTTCAAAGAAAAAAAACTATGATAGAATTTGAATTGTATCCTGCGGAGGGCTAGGGGTGTGGGTAGTGTTTTTAGAGGGATTGTGTGGATTTATTTATTTTATCCTGATAATAAACACAAGTATAGTAAATCAAAACCCTGGAGTTGAAAGAGCAATTCTATACTAAATTAGGACCTAGCCCATAAGAGAGGTTCAACATGTTTTTTCTTTGATCCTCAACATTTTTAAGTAACCCCAGAGTTACTAGCACTGAAATATACCAAAAGATGGTGGTGGATGGAACCAGACTAACTGACTGAAACCTTGCACAAAGCGATTTACAATTTACATTGTATTTTCCATAATAATGTAGTGTAGCACATAAGCATCTAGGAATGCATTATAATAAAATATTTCTGTAAACCCAGAAAGCAAAGTCACATCAGCATCCTCATCCTCCTTGCGATGAAGAGCCCAGAGCTGCTGTGTTTGAAAACAGTTGGTCAATGGGCATCATTTCCTCATTTGGGTTAACCTGAGAAACCACAGAATGAATACTGATAGACAGCTACAACTTTTGTTCTGTTGGCTGCAACAAAAAATATTTACAGACTTTTCTTACCCCTCTAATACATATAATAGAGGACAACACCACATCAACATATTCTGAAATGAATCCAATCAAGGTTATTAGAGGAGCCATTAAAACGTTTTTTTTTTATTAACCCTTTTAATGGTTTCTGCAAATAACTTATATGGGTTCCGCAGATTCAATATCAAGAAACCTCTAAGCGATCCTCCAGAAACCTTTTTCTATTCGGGTGTATAACAAACATATAACTTGCCCTAATCTAATAACTCTGGTTGTTTCCCTAGTAGTTGTGATGACAGGCAGTAGTATAGCAGGTAGTCCTGCGTGTGTAGATCCCCCATGTGAACATTCTTTATTCAGCAACATTTTCTACTTCAGCTGTTATGCTCGAGCAGTTTTCCTCATTTCTTTACATGGTAAGTAGTCCGTAGGGCCACTCTGTCTTTCACAATTTCCCTACTGGTGTTTGGTCGCACTGCAACGCTGAACCCTGTGGACCCCAGCGTCGCACAGAGGGCAGGCAAGCGACACAACCGAACAGCAGGACAAAGCCCTTGGATGCTACAGCATATGCACATGGACCCAACCATTACTCTGGCAGTGCACTATAATGAATAGGGTGCATGCACCCATGGACCCTAAATCAAAGTCAGGGTAAAGATAAAACATTCATGAGACATTTTTCTGGCTTATAACATAATGTATCCTATGTTATTCTCTAGTGATGTTAGATCATAGAGATGATGCTGTGTTTGGCTAAGGGGAACATGAAAAGGAATAGCCTAGTTTGGAACCATACCAGTGTGCAGTTAGCATTGGTTTTAAGCTTCTTTTTTATGGACAAATCTGAGATGTTTGTGCAGAATCTGGGAGGGCATATGGGCTAGCTCCCACAGCTATATGCCATGTTGAGCCGGCCACATTAAATAGCTGCCAGTCCGCGCTGCGCCTTCATCAGCTTTTACTGCCACTCGCATGTGTTTAATTATATGCCTGGTTCTCTCCCGGTGCAGATTGTTCTACAATGGCATGCCACCTTATGATTATTCCCTATTTCAATTTAGAATGAAAAAGCCAGCCTAGTGTTATTTTGCAGTCAAATTAAATGCAGTATGTAATTTGTAAAGGAGCAGCCAGTGTGAATTCATTGGTTTTAGTCCCCAAACTGAGCCCCTCTATGGAAACACAATACGACCAATACCGATGTGCTAGCATTCAAATTGTTATTGTTTCAACCAAACAAACCACTTCTAAACACTGGAGTTGCATTACGAGCTCATATTTAGGCCCTTCTGTAAACATGGCAGGCCAGAATGAATCAATTAAAATGGCATTACGTTGGTTCCTGTTTATTTAAAACATGTTTACACTGCGGGGGCCCGCCTGGAAATTCATATTGTTCCTCCAGTCAGAGAGAATGTATAAATTGCAAACACATTTCTTAGTTTGACGTACATTTTGTAAATATTGATCTCTTTGTTTGATGGAGTGTAGTGAGACGACAGATTTGAAGAAACAAAATGGAGGCAGAAACATTATATATGAGCTACGCTCTACAGACGGATGCTTGCAAAAATTGCATGAATGCACATTTGTTTTAAGTTGTGCTTGTAGTAAATGAGACAACCAGGCATTAGTAATATATACTAGATACCTCTCTTTTCTATGTTATATGCTTTGTATCTAACATGTTTTTCTATGCTTTTGTGCTATTGCTCAAGTTAAAAACTTGTAGGTAATAGAATTTGGAAGATATGTTGTCAGGTTGTCAGAATGTTTCATCTTCATTTACTTTTATACTGTTACTGCAAATGTGAAAACTGAGCAGACCCCCTTACACACACTCAAACAAACATTCCAGTGCATGTACACACACACACACACACACACACACACACACACACACACACACACACACACACACACACACACACACACACACACACACACACACACACA
>JACXGM010038854.1:0-10729 GCA_016801145.1 Umbra pygmaea
CATGATAGATACATACGGGGCCATTGTTTGCGCTTTTAGAGGCGCGCTAATGGAGGGCGGAGTATGCGCTGATTGCGTAATGGGTATCGGGTTTGATAAATACCACGCTAAATGTGGAAGCATAGCGTGCGCAATTACCGAACTCGCATAAACAGACGCAGTGCAAACTGCGCTGGTGTTAGTAAATCAGGCCCAGTGTGTCTGTGGTGAGCTCTGTGGACAGGACTCAGCTGAGATTTTGTCCATGATCACTGGTTGTTGTGGCGGCATGGTGCTATCATTGTCCTTGTGGGATGTGTCAACGGCATGCCCATTTAGGCGATGAAGTGAGGTCCTGTGGTCATTCATAATAAGTTCATCCATTTCGCCCACTTTCCTCAGTTTTTCTGAGGTCACCCTGATAGGAGAGTATTGCTGTGTATTTTCTATTTCCTTCTTTGGTGAAACTATGGAAGAATGGAGGATATTGTATTCCAGATGACCTGCAAGCATTCACAGTCCAGAGTTGTTTAGATGAATCCTCTCCCTTAAAAGAGATTTCTTCTCTCCCAGAACAGGTCGAAATTGCTGATGAAATTCAGAGCCCTGGAGGCACATGCGGAGGCGAGCCAATTGTGTAGTGCTAAAAGTCTGCAAAAGCGAACTATCCCTTTACTAACTGTTGGCAATGGGCCTGATATATGCACTTTTGTAGAGATTCAAGTGTGTCAAACAGGCCAATGAAGTCCTTTTTTAAAATTTCAGACTGCTGATTTAGAGTGTCATTTGAACCTACACTCACCTAAAGGATTATTAGGAACACCCGTTCAATTTATCCTTAATGCAATGATCTACTCACCCAATCACATGGCAGTTGCTTCAATGCATTTAGGAGTGTGGTCATGGTCAAGACAATCTCCTGACCTCCAAACTGAATGTCAGAATGGGAAAGGAAGGTGATTTAAGCAATTTTGAGCATGTAATGTTTGTTGGTGCCAGACGGAACGGTCTAAGTATTTCACAATCTGCTCAGTTACTGGAATTGTCATGCACAAACATTTCTAGGGTTTACAAAGAATGGTGTGAAAAGGGAAAAACATCCAGTATGCGGCAGTCCTGTGGGCGAAAATGCCTTGTTGATGCTAGAGGTCAGAGGAGAATGGGCCGACTGCTTTAACCTGATAGAAGAGCAACTTTGACTGAAATAACCACTTGTTACAACCGAGGTATGCAGCAAAGCATTTTTGAAGCCACAACACGCACAACCTTGAGGCGGATGGGCTACAACAGCAGAAGACCCCACCGGGTACCACTCATCTCCACTACAAATAGGAAAAAGAGGCTAAAATTTGCAAGAGCACACCAAAATTGGACAGTTGAAGACTGTAAAAATGTTGCCTGGTCTGATGAGTCTGGATTTCTGTTGAGACATTTAGATGTTAGAGTCAGAATTTGGTGTAAACAGAATTAGATCATGGTTCCATCATGCCTTGTTACCACTGTGGTGATGGTGGTGTAATTGTTTGGGGGATGTTTTCTTGGCACACTTTAGGCCCCTTAGTGCCAATTGTGCATCGTTTAAATGCCATGGCCTAGCTGAGCATTGTTTCTGACCATGTCCATTCCTTTATGGCCACCATGTACCCATCCTCTGATAGCTACTTCCAGCAGGATAATGCACCATGTCACAAAGCTCGAATCATTTCAAATTTGTCTCTTGAACATGACAATGAGTTCACTTTACTAAAATGGCCCCCACAGTCAACAGATCTCAACCCAATAGAGCATCTTTGGGATGTGGTGGAACGGGAGCTTTGTGCCCTGGATGTGCATCCCACAAATCTCCATCAACTGCAAGATGCTATCCTATCAAAATGGGCCAACATTTCTAAAGAATGCTTTCAGCACCTTTATGAATCAATGCCATGTAGAATTAAGGCAGTTCTGAAGGCAAAAGGGGGTCAAACACAGTATAAGTATGGTGTTCCTCATAATCCTTAGGTGAGTGTATATGTATAACAATTTTATCAGCAGTGTAGCTTTCGAGGAGTTCTCAGTTATCTCGCTGACAGTTGCATATGGGAGACAGTGTGTTATCATACTCTTACTCCTTAATTTGCTGATTTTTGAGTACCCAATGAGTATAGTGTTTGGGTATTTCGGCTGTGTAGCCTGTGTGAGAGCTTGATGAATGGCCCCTCTGTCATTTTGTGAGAGTTGATGTTTCTTACCATACTTAAGGTTGTTTTCCTTTGCACGGCAGGGTTGTGAAATGCTGTTCCCAGGAGGTTTAAGCAGCTTTGTGGGCACAGGCTGTGAGTACTGCTTTCTGTTAATGGTTTTGGATTTTGCTGGTGGTTTCAAGTAGGGCGACTCTGGTTTTGAGAGCGGCTGGTGTCTGTTACCAAGCTGAAGTTTGTCTTTGGTGGTTGGCGAGTGATGTTTCTTTACATTCCTCTGTATGGTCATCCATGCCTCTGAGTACGTTGGGGTAGAAGTAATCATACGCTTGGGGATGGCACCTTCGGGATCCCGCTTAGTCAGCACCTCAGCGTAGGTAAAGTGGCCATTCCATGGGATGGTAGTGTCTGAAACTGCCACCTGGGATGACGGTACCAGGAACGACTCCAAATATTGTTCACTATCCTTTATTTGGTAAAGGGTGGAAATTCTGCTTTCTAGATTAGCCACTCTTAATGTTAGACGACAGCACTCTGCACATTTTGTACAGCTGGAGTCCATGTTGGATTGCTCTAATTCTCCAAGATTGCAGCAGAAGGTATTCCGGGTAGATGTATAAAAAATTGCAGAGAATAAGTCTAAGAATAGTTTGGGAAAGGAGAAGAAAATGAATACTATAGAAAAAGTGTGTCTTTAATAACAGGGGAAGGTAGCACAGACTGATTGTTACAAAAAATATTTTGAAATATTGGGTGATGGTCAATTGAAGGTTTCTCACTCACTACTATCACAAAAATAAATTAAAAATATTGTAAGCAATACAATTACTAGAGTATATCATAGTACTCTATAGCCTCTGAAATTCTAAATTCCCAGTTTACCTATACAAATTTCCATGCCACCAAAGAATTAAGGTAACACTGCCACTGACGTGAGATTGATTAGCAATCCTTTTAAAGCTCTTCTGTCAAAACCATGAAAGAGTTGCTCATGTTAATCATGGTTACTTGGGCGCTGTAATTCTTTAGACAGATACAATTTAAAAATGTCCAATGACAACATACTGAATTGGAACTGAAACACCACTGAAAAGAGGATAGATAGGGGTTAACAGCCATTTGCTATATTCTACAACACCCATTGTTATTGATTCTTCTCTGATGTAAATTAGACTACACTCGCATAAACATACTTATCTGATACATCTTATCTGAGTAGTTAACATGATGAGATGGTGCAGATGCTAAGATCAGAAAACGTAATTACTGAAATTACTCTGTAGGTTTGATTGAAGATTTGTTTGTGGAATCTTATTCCTCACCTCAAATGTGTTCAGAAACAGTTTTTAGAGGTCCTACAGTTAAATATTCTGCTGTTTAGTCATTGTATCACCCTGCACATGGGTAGGCTCTTTTACATAAAATGTCTCTGATCACTAGGCAAATAATAGTTGCGTATTAACGGCAAAATGCTGTGACCCACTTTCAGTTTTTCCATATGCGTTATTTCTCTGTTCTTTAACAGTACTACCATAAGCTAAATTATTTTGATTTTGAGGCATCATAGCTGATGCTGTGTTTAACCGAAAGGGATGAGCCACCACTCATTCTCTTCGACCAATCGTCTTCTTGCCAATGGTACAGAGGCTTAGTTGCTAGCTTGTAGCAAAGGTTACGAAATGCTGTTTTTTGTCACCAAACCAGCATTATATTTCTCTATTCTGTAACAATACTATCATAAGACAAATATTTATTTAGATTAAGGATTTAGATTAATTAAATTACACTTACCTTGGGTAAAATACAACCAGGACAGGCATGGACAAAAACGTTTCTCCCCGTCCGGTACTAGGCATCCTATGAAGTAATCGATCGGTAAAATAGTTTGACTGTAGATCTGTAGATACATTACTTTTCACTTCAAATGTCTTCAAAAATGTTTTTTATAGCTCCTACTTAGATATTTAACTCTATTTACAGGTTAAAAATTCCTATCCGCCATGTTGGGTCATTATATGCACATATGTGACACTAGCTTCTAAAGGGAGTCAGTGGCTGCATCTCAAAACGTATAGTATACATGCTAAATAGTATGCCAGACTACGATTAGTAGGTCCCCAATCATAGTACGCAAATATAGTATGTCAGTAGTTCCCCGGATGGTCTACTATTTCCAGGGGATTTTTGAAGTATGCAACCCTGCATGATTTTTTAGATGATTTAGCCAACAATCCTTTGCGACACAGAATAGGAGGGGTTGCCCGAAGCCGGTTCTTCTTTGGCTGTGTTTAAATGTAAGTATCCAAAAGTTATGTAATAATAAACGTGGCATTACATTAGTTTTTTGTTATTGTACCAAATACATTTTAAATGAAATGCCAACAGGTTGTGCCAAATGTTTATTGTTCAAACTTTGCGGGCTTCATCGCTTGTGGAAGTGGTCTAATTTTAGATGCAATGTTATGACGCATTAGTATATCCCCATGCTAGCATACTCGCTTACTATATACTTAATAGTATGTACTTTACCACCACCTGTGTAGTATGTACTTTTAGTATGTAGTATGCATATTTGGATTCAGCCAGTGTCTTTAGTGGATTCCTAGCCTTTCCTAGTTTCATAATAATAGCTACCATTACACAGGACGCTGAGTATTTATTATATATTTAAGCAATCCAGATTACAAATGTAAATGGTCTTATCAAAAATGTTATAAATTAGCAAATATGTCACACTATTGTAATAGAGATTAGAAATGTAAAATGTTTCCTTTGTTTTCATCGTATTGAATTCAGAGCTATTATTCTGACGGTGAATCTAGGAAAGCTTAAGAATCCACTAAAGAAGCTGGCTCCCTAAAGAAGCTAGCTTCACATACGTTTGGTTATCCTAGTATAGACTGCCACCTGCTGGTCAAATAATTCAATTACAATGGAATATTCATAAAATCCTATACAATTTTAATCGCTTATAAACGGCAATAAAAAACACATAACAGATTATTTTCAATTTTACAAGCAACCTGGACAGGAATTGGATGCAATTTTTCATGCTAAAATGGAATCAATATCTTCAAAACTGTAGGAGATGAAATGGTGCCAAATATTGGATAAATGAGAATAATGATAAAATTAGCAATTTCAATATATTGATGCACTTCGTGCAATCACAATAATAACGCAGGCCACAGCCTGATTCTCATCAATAGACATGCTGTAGAGAAGGTCACAGATGTCCAAATTTTGCTGTACATCTCGAAGAGGCTGGACTGTTGTCTACATACACTATATGGCCAAAAGTATGTGGACACCTGAAAATTAAATCATCATTTGCCTGAAAAAGACCCAGCAGGGTCGAAACGTTGTACCTGTACTAGCTTGTGTGCTATATTAAACATGGGAGCTTAATACAGTGTTGCGGAAATTGTACACTTTTTTACCTTATTATTTCTAATTGGTCCTGCACCTGTCATAGTGGTTTGTGCACACAATATTCTTTATTTACACCTGAATATCAAACCCATATTATCTTCTTGTATCATATTTGTGAGGTCAGGAAATAGCAATCAGTTCAGACAGGAAACCTGATTGATACATAGGCTAAGCCAGGATTGTATTACTACTGCATTGCTGGAACCATGGCACAACATTTTCAGTGTAAATGCAATTACATCTGTGTTTCTGTGCATTGACTATCAACTTGAATTTAACTTTTGAGTAGATCAAACACAGCTGTGTTGGGCGAACGTCCTTCGGCGATATCTGTACACATATCCAACTATTGAGTAGATCACACCTATAGCAGTGTTGGGCGAACACCCTTAGGGGGTATCTGTGCACACATCCCGTTTTTCAACCTGTGTGTTGAAACAATGACCTTTGATGAGGCAATAGATTATACTCTAGAGAAAATAGACAGTGTAAATTCTGTGTGAGGGAGTAGCGTGGGTGGGATATGTTGCAAGAGGTAAAAAGATCTATATCTCGTGTTGTACATTTTGTAAATTTCAATAAAAACTTTTATACAAAGAAAAATTAAGAAAAGCACTTTCACATTGAGTAAATACATTGTGTTGTATTTGATATTTTGTCTAAGAGAACTGCAATGTGTGTATGTATTGAAAACAACTGAAGTGCAGAAGATTCCCTACCAAGTAGAGTTTTTATTATCTACTTCCCAGCATGCAATGCTACTTAATAAAATAAGAATAAAATGGCTTTCTGAACTTCTTGTTTTCAATTTTGGAATTTATATATTTACTCATAGGAAAGCATAGAAAAGTCTCCATATAAACATTGATGAGGATCTCTCAGAATGTTTTGAGCTTTTGGTATTAACTAGAGTCAGATACAAAAATGAGCTCATTTAAACGAACACCAGTAATCTTTCTACTCAATTACAAAATACAATATAGTTTTTTAGAGACTTGAACGACCCGAGGTAGTGAACATCGACATGGATGGCTTCTCTCTACTGGTAGAAGTGTTCAAATGTGATAATTATGTTCCGAAAGGAGTCAGAATGCAGGATCTTACATTCCTATACTTTATTAGGACTCGAACATACATAAATGAAAATAAAGCCAAATGGCTACCTAACGATACAGGCGACTGTATTACCCAACTATGAGCCTGTATACACACAAGAGTAGAGAACTGATATATCACACAAGCAAAATTAAAGCAGCTGAATATAAATGTCAATGGCTAATCCTTTTCAAGAATGTACAAACCCTGGTTGAACCACACGCATGAGTACTGACATGAATATCAAAAAAGGCATTACTCAGCTGGAATAGTACAATGTTCACGTCAGAAACTGAAGCACAAACATACGGAAATCGCAATATACAATAAGGCACAAACACATAGGGAACAACAGAGGCTATATGGAGGCAGTGATTAGCCCATCGAGAACCAGTGAACAGATTAAAAGGCTTGATATGCTACAGGTGTGTAAACATTCCAAGATGTGAATATGAATGTAATGTACAGAAAATCCAGCAGGTGTCACCAAGGTCCCTGGAACTGGGTTCCACAAAAACAGGACTGCCTGCACAGAAGAACAAACTTTTTTTCTATTTAAGATACACTATGTAAATTTCCAATAATTTGTCAGAGCGGCTGAATTTTACGCAGATTTTTAAAATTATGTTTCATATAGCTTAATATATATTACATACAGCTCTGGAAAAAAATAAGAGACCTCTGCAAAAGCATCAGTGCCTCTGGTTTTACTACTGACAGGTGTTTGGGTAAAACTAGCATTTCTGTTCTATTCCATAATAGACAACATTTCTCCCATATTTCATTAAAAATATTGTTATTCACAGCATTTATTTGCAGAAAATGACAAATGGTTAAAACAAAAAATAGACGCAGTGTTGTCAGACTTTGAATAATACAAAGAAAATAGGTGTACAATAATAATTGGCTTTCATGTTTTGGCATGCTATCCACCAGTCTTTCAAATGGAAATTGAGTGGCCTTATGTCACGCCTGGGGCAGAAATTCCAGGAGCTCAGCTTTGTTCAATGACTTGTGACAATCCTCTTGATCACATTCCAGAGGTTTTCAATCAGGTTGAGAAAAAAACACATGTGAAATGACTGAGTATGGACTACATTTTAGCATTCACATTCTGTGCAACCATACACCATGTATATTACTGGTATATAACCATGTGTGACGTCCCCCATTGGTTTGTGGAGCTCTGATTCGAATCATTGAGTTGCCGTTACCTTAAAAATGTTGGCTAACATCAAACAGTATTTTTTTAATATTAATTATTTATAATGATTGACAGAGAAAAAAATAACAGAAATAGTGTGTCCAAGCAACATACATATCAATACAATTTTTACAATTTTAGTCCCCCCCAACATAATCCCCGACCCCCAAACCACCCTCCCCGCTACCCAGCCCACCCATTCACCTCCCCCAACCCCCCACACAAAACATCTAAACTAACTGACAACACACTAACATAAATACAAATACATTCAATAACGGAAGTAAATTACACTTGGTGGACTAGGAGCTTTATATAATCTGACTCAGATCAGAGGGGAGCCTCTGCAAGCCATTAAAATATGAAATAAAAGTCTGCCATTTTTCTACAAATTTTGATTGTGATCCCCTCATGGCATATTTAATTTTCTAAAGTTTTAAAAATGACACGACATCACATAACCACTGAGAGGCTTATGGTGGCTGAGAGGACTTCCACAGCAGTAAAATCCTCTGTCTGGCTATTATTGTAGTAAAAGCAATGATATCTGCATTTTTATAATT
The DNA here is from genome assembly GCA_016801145.1 of Umbra pygmaea. Classification (NCBI taxonomy): domain Eukaryota; kingdom Metazoa; phylum Chordata; class Actinopteri; order Esociformes; family Umbridae; genus Umbra; species Umbra pygmaea. Next base: position 8,454 of record JACXGM010038854.1, read on the forward strand.
CAGCGAGAGGGAGTCCCCTGGGACTCCAAATACTGCTATCAGGGGGCATGGATTTAAACTGATTTTAAGTACTTCTGAAAGGGTATGGAATACAAAGGTCCAGTAATAGCTCAATTTTGAGCAGGGAAAAAACATATGGTAGAGGTTACATGGGGATGAATGACATCTGTCACACACATTTATCACTGAGGGAAACATTCTGGACAATCTGGATTTAGATTAATGAACTCTGTTGGTCACCTTACACTGAATAAGTCCAAATCTAGTGCAAGATGAATTGAAACTTGTTCTATCAATCACTCCATCCCAGAAATCATCAGAATATTCAAGACCCATTTCCTGCTCCCAAGCAGTTTTAGGTATATTAGAGGAGTGTTACAGGACATAATCCAAGAATAGATTAGTGAAACTGCAGATTTCTGTTGAGGTAAAAAATTCAATAGCTCATTCCAGGTCTTGGTAGGTAATAGAGGGAAGCCAATAGATTTGGAAGAGACAAAATGTCTCATCTGCAGATATCGAAAGAAATAAGATGGGGGGCAAAGCGTGTTTGACCGCCAGGTTAGGAAAGCTCGAGAATTTTCATAAAGATCCTTGAAAGTTTTAATACCATTTTTTTCCCAGCGAGTGAAAACACTGTCGACCACTGATGGTGTATATATGTGGTTGTTATTAATAGGGCCCAAAATGGATGTAGTGGAGAACTTAAAGGAGAATTCTGGGCGATTTCAAAACGTAGCTCTGTTGTTTGCATATCAGAAGTGCTGTCCGTAGCGTTAATAACTCAAACAATCTGTATTGCCAAAACCGTGTTTACCTTTTGCTGCCAATAGACAACCATTACACATTTACGGGGCAAGTTAAAAAGTGTGCTTTGAGCCACTAAACATGTTCAAAATGTCATTACTAGTCCATATCCATTTGCACTGATTCCTAATAATAAACACAGCGAGTTTATTTCCAGTGTGTCCACACTAGTTGATTGTCGAAGTCATACAATTCAATATTCCAAAACGTATTTTTTCCGCAAAAAAAATAAAATTTGCCGTGGTTATATCCATAAACTACTTTGATCGGGTGTAAACTGACACTTGCATTCACAGCTCCCAAGCATGGTTCAAAATTAGCACCATTAACCAGCCAAATGCTGGTAAAATATGCAGGTGGCTGGTAGATTTGCTTCACTCACCAGCCAAAAAAACAATAGTTATCCATTGAGAGGCTGGTAAAATTTGAACATTCACTAGCCGTTTGGCTGGTAGATGAAAACGTTAATTTAGAGCGCTGCTCCCTAGAGTTCAAGAGTTATCGTGCATGAGCAGAGGTAACTAAGCAACACTGTTGAGGAAACGGTGTCAGGTTACCTGGCCGACTTGCTACATTATTTGAACATAACCACCGCAAATAGTTTTTTTGGGGAAAAAAATATGTTTTGGAATATTGAATTTTATGACTTCGACAATCAACTAGTGTGGACTTTACTGGAAATAAAATGGGAAATAAACTAAGGTATGTACACAAACTTATTTGTTCAAACTCGCTGTGTTTATTATAACGAATCACATTCCAGACGACTGCACTCTGACCCTGGATGTTGCTGACGTAAGGAGAGCTTTCAAAAGAGTGAACCCGCGGAAGTCTCCAGGGCCAGATGGTATTCCAGGCCATGTTCTAAGAGGATGCGCCGACCAGCTTGCGGGGGTATTCACCTTCATATTCAACCTCTCCCTAACACAGTCTGCAGTTCCCTCCTGCTTCAAGCAGGCCATCATTATCCCGGTTCCAAAAAAACCTTACATCACCTGCCTAAATGACTACCGCCCAGTAGCAATGACCTCAATCATCATAAGGTGCTTCGAGCGGCTGGTTAAAACTCATATCCGCGCCACCCTTCCGGACACCTTGGACCCCCTACAATTTGCATACTGCCCCAACAGATCTACAGACGATGCAATCGCACTGACGGCACACACCGCCCTCTCACATTTGGAAAAAGGGAACACAAACGTGCGGATGCTGTTTGTGGACTACAGCTCAGCATTCAACACTATTGTTCCTGCTAAGCTCATTTCCAAGCTCAGGATCCTGGGTTTTAACTCCTCCCTTTGCAACTGGATCCTGGACTTCCTAACGAGAAGACCCCAGATGGTGAGAATGGGCAACCTCACCTCCTCCACAATGACCCTGAGCACCAGAGCCCCACAGGGCTGCGTACTCAGTCCCCTCTTGTACGCTCTGTTCACTTATGATTGTGTGGCCACACGCAGTTCCAACAC
>JACXGM010038855.1:0-10729 GCA_016801145.1 Umbra pygmaea
AATTGTAGAACATATTAGATTTACTTTAGCAGAGTGTGAGGATGTGGGAGTGGTATCTTCATGGTTTCCCTCAAGTAAGTGTAGGCTTTAGGTCCATGCAAATGCAGCGTTAAAGCAAATTCCCTTTGAGCAGGAGTGAAGGCATGGTCGTGCTTGAACAGTTCAACTGGAAGGTCTGGAAAGTTCAGGGAAATAATTATAGTTTCACAGAGACATATTTCAGACTGACTTAAAGGTGCTATATGTAATACATGTACTGTAATAAATAAATAAAATGACGCCAATGCTTCATCAGATATTAAGGAAACATGTTAAGCTGAAATACAATATTTTCTGAAAACAATGCTAATGTCAGTATTTTTTTCTTTTGGAAAAGTATGTTCCGTGACGGAATTTATGTTTATGTTTTGGCCTGTGTGTTGTTATCAACTGCCCATTTTGACAGCACGAACGGTTTGCCAGGCATACCTGTAAAAACGCAAACCCAGCGCGCTACAGCCATGGAAGCAGCAAACAAAAGCAGCACTTAAGTCCGGCATCATCCATGCGTTATACAGGCGAGATAGCAGAAATAATTAGCTACTGTACATGTCATAACAAGCGCAACCTACAGAACCCCGTTGTAAAATGGCGGCGGTTTTGACGTATGCTTAGAAGCCCAAAGCGACATCTAATGTAGATATCTATGGCTCCCGATGAGCTGGCTGGCGCCTTGCATGGCTGACACCGCCGTCGGTGTATGAATGTGTGAATGAATGGGTGAGTGTGAGGCAATGTAAAGCGCATTGGTGGACATTGTTGGTCAGAAAAATGCGCTCTATAAATGCAGTCCATTTACCATGGACTTCATTCAACAATGACTCTGCAAGACTAAACCAGTTCAGAAGCCCACAGCACCAAATCACTGTTGGCCCACAATCCTCTAGTCTACACTGCTGTGCTCATATAACCTCTGCTACCATCATAAAACCCCTACTGAACCAATCAGAAAGCCAACAGCCAGTCATAATAGCTGGAAAGCAGTCTCTCAATGGAAAAAAAGTGTTTTTGTTACCATTTTCAAGTTTCATGTTTGTCACAGAATGTCCAGTAACAGAATGTCCAGTAAGAGAATGTCCAGTAAGAGAATGTCCAGTAACACAATGCGCAATAACACAATGCCCAGTAACATAATGTCCAGTAATGTCTATACCTTTTATGGTTTTGAATAAAGCAAATGCAGTCTACAGCTATTAAAGCAACCCTCGCATGGATTTAATTTCATTTTCGATGACAGGATTAATATTTCCCTAGTATTTAGGGTAATTTCTCAATTTGTCTCCTTCTTAATGGGATGTGTAAAGAGGCTATAATCACTGATGAACGATTACCCATAACCCTCACTCTATTGCAGTGTCCAAGTTGAGAGAAGGGTGTTTCGGAGCATATTTTATAATGGTATATTATTATAATAATATTATTTTACAGGCAGGGTGCATGACTGCTTTCTACAGGTTTCTCAGATGTGTTGTATATACAACTCCTATTGGCCAGTTTAACCATTTTAATGATCTCACTTTATCAGATCTGGAAATGGTTTAAGACATGTTTACAATGATGTTGAAAGGTTCCAAAAGTCAGCAATGGTAAAAGAATTTCTGTTGTCATTTCTTGTATTGATTCTTCTTTTTGTCCTTTGCATTCCACGAGACACGCTGGTGATCCTTGACTTTTCATTGACACCGGCAAACTCATGACCGGCTACTGGTTCTCTTCACGTCTGCGCCAACTATGAAATCTATGTCCAGAGCTATAAACAACCCATCGTCTGCATCGGCGCTGCCACTACTGCATCAAGATCTGTGTCGGAGTCAACTCTCAAGTGCAAGGGTCGATGGTCTTCCAGCGCTTGTGTGTTACATCGGATTAAATACAAAGGACATTTTAGATGCATGAAAGACAAAGTCAATGAGTGTTTAATTGGTAAATTTTTTGGTGTCAGTCAGTTTCTTTTTTCATGTTTGATGTACAGTTGTGGTCAAAAGTTTTAAGTTTTGGTCTTCACAAAGTTTGCTGCTTCAATGTTCCTAGATTTTTTTTGTCAGTAGTTAACTATGGTAAACTGAAGTACAATTACAAGCATTTCATTAGTGTCAAATACTTATTGACAATTACTTTAAGTTTATGCAGTCAATATTTGCATTGTTGACCCTTCTTTTTCAAGAACTCTGCAATCTGCCCTGGTATGGTGTCAATTAACTTTTGGGCCATGTTCTGAATGATGGCAAATGGTTGATTTAGGCGCAATCTTAATAAGACCAATATCCTTGCCTGTGATGCCCTTTTTGGGCAAAGTAATGATGATGGCACATGTTTCCTTACAGGTAACCATGGTTGACAGAGGAAGAGCAATGATTTTAAGCACCACCCTCCTTTTAAAGCTGTCAGTCTGTTATTCTAACTCACTCATCATGACAGAGTGATCTCTAGCCTCGTCCTCATCAACACTCTCACCTGTGTTATCACTGACATGATGGCAGCTCGACCTTTAGAAATGCGGTGGAAATGTTTTTTGGGGGATTATGTTCATTTTCATGACAAAGAGAGACTTAGCAATTAATCTGATCACTCTTCATGACATTCTGGATTATATGCAAATTGCCAAAATCATCAGGTAGCAGACTTCATGAAAATTTGTTTTTGTGGCGTTCTCAAAACTTTTGACCATGACTGAATGCCTATGTTAAAATGTTTGGTTGAATGTCAGGGTTTACATCTTGTATCATCATTAATATTTGTACGCCAGGTGTTTGTTGGTTTGCAATTGTTAGACAAGGTTACGGTAGCGATGTACCTGGGTTTCACAGTTTAGGTCACAGATTCTCTTGCAATAAGATGACAGTCGTCATGCCTGTGCAGGCCAGCAGTTGCATGAAAATACATGCCTTGGTGCATTCATTACTGGTCAAACACTCAGGGGTTTTGGCCAAGGTGCGGTGTCGCAGGCCACTGGTGTGGTCTTTGTCCGTTGAATCTAGATCTGGATATTGGTAGGTTGAGGCATGGTCACCTCTGTCATGAGTCGGCTTAGGCATAGTGACAGGGCAGCTGACGGGGGACAACCGGGTATGTTGTCCCGGGCCCAGTCCTGAGGGGGGCCCCAAATTTTGTTTTTGCACAGTAATAATTTTTAGCGGGGGCCCAAAATGTGGAGTTTGTCCCGGGCCCACAGATTCCTGTCAGCAGCCCTGCATAGTGATAAGGTTAACTAAAGATGGAGTAATATAAGTAATGTGCAGGTTCAGGCAGGTACTCCATGAGATTTCATAAGGAAAACAAACTTAGCCTTTATTTCCTTTCAGGGATAACAAACCATGGTAAAACAGGCTTAACACAGCTCTTAAAACAGGTAGACCAAAACAACAATGTATAGAACAAAACAAGGGAAAAACAGGTAAATCCTAGAGACTTGATACCTAAACATAAACGAGTATCACTTAAACATAAAGACTATAACACCAACTGAAATGTTCTCTAGTACTCACAAAGAAGGCAGGCAGGAAACACTGGGAACCGGTTGCTTGGGGAAATGGGGACTCATGTCCGTTAATGACCCAGCACCAATCTACAATAACACAGGGAGTTACATACAGAGGGACTAGGGAGACAATGAGACACAGCTGAATTGCATATACTGATGATGACACAGCCCTAACCAATCTGACAGAAGTAGACAAGACACTTAACAATACTAAAGAGGGAGACAAAACCACTGAGAAGGATGCTGGGCCATACAGAATATATAGGAACAAGGACACAACATACAATATGACTAAATCAACCCGGATAAACATAACAATAACCATGGAACGGGACAGGGTCAGGGATAGAAATGTTACAACCTCACCCCGTGCATTTCCCGTTCCTTGTCTGGGTAATCTTTAAGTTTTGGCACAGCTGCTTGTGGAGTTAACCATTTGAGATGCCCATTTTACGAGTACGAAAGCAGAAATCCAAATGGTCCCGATCATATGGTTAGGTTTGTCCAGGTTCCGGCAACCTAGGACAAATGGAACCAACAATGACAAAGGTCGTCAACTCATGGATTCTTTCACATAATATGATCATTCATCTTGCCTGGGCAGGCTGCGGTTACATGAGAATACATGAGTTGGTCAGGGTGTAAGTGATTGCTACTGTCATCCTCAGGGGACATCAGGTATGCATACTCCTGTAAGGGAGTAGTTTCATTTGCCCGTCAGACTTCACTGTTACATGAGAATGCCTGCTTGGTCGAGGGGTTCTGTTAAGTGAGCCAAATACAATGGTAATGGGTGGTGTCAGTGGTATACATTGCTTACAATGGTTTTAGGCATTTTGGTACTGTGTGTACCCGTGCTCAGCGATCCAAATTATTGTTATTTATAACCGACTTTACATGTTGTGAATAAAAGCAATGTATATACACTATCTTACTATGTTGCTGTGGTTGCCCTAAGGCAGTGGTTCCCAAACCTCTCCTCTGGGACCCCCAGCCAGGCCATGCTTTTGTTTTAACCCTGAAATGGCACACCTGATTCAATTAGTCAAAAGGTGTAATGTGTAGTTGACTAACTGAACCAGTTGTGTCATTTCAGGATGAAAATAAAAACATGGCTTGTCTGGGGTTCCCCGAGGAGAGGTTTGGGAACCACTGCTCTAAGGTACCGAACCATTCGCCAAAGAATTGAGTCATGTACAATAGTACGTGTTATTTTCATGTTACATTTATTAAAGTGTTGTAAATGGCACAGCAACACTTTAATGAATGTAACACTTTAATGAATGTAACATGAAACTTGCAGTGTTGGGCAAAGTTACTGTTAGGATTACTTTTCAGTTACTTGATGAGTTCACAAGTTTTGGGAAGTGCCTAATTAAGACAAAATGATCAGGTAAATGGAGTTCATATCTTAACAGTGACCTATAAAACAAATAGAAAGAGTAAAGAAAATATCAAACATGGTCACCAGTAAGATATGAACTCCATTTACCTGATCATTTTGTCTCAATTAGTGACTTCCTAAAACTTATGAACTCGTCAAGTAACTAAAAAGTAATCCTAAAAGTAACTATGCCCAACACTGCATGAAAGTGTTGTAAATGGCACAGCAAGTACAGATAGAAAACCTGAGTGAGACCTGTCAGTCATCATCATATGATGGCAGCACACCTATCAACAATGTAGTCACATGACAATTATGCAGCGTATTTAAGACGTCAGTGCACTCACAGTCGTGAGCTCACTTTTTGCTTAAGTGCAACCTTCCGCCCCCTGTTGGTTCTGCCTGGGTATTTCAGGTTCTTTTGGGGTTGTGTTTCGCTCTGGGGGTTTTGTTACTGCATACCAAGCTCATCACTCAAAATAATTGTTACTCATAACTGTCGTTACTTGTTGTGAAAAGAAGCAATGTATATACACTATCAACTTAATATGCTGGTGTGGTTTTCCCTAAGGTACAGATCCATTCACCAATGAACGAGTCATGTACATTAGTATATGTTATGTTTATGTTATATTTACTAAAGTGTTGTTAATCTCAACATGGCATTTTCTATCTGAATATATTTTGTTGATAATATACAAGTTCATCTCTTTGTCTAAGCAATTGAAGGTAATTGATTAACAAGTGTAGTGCTATAATATATTGATTCTGAAGGTGAGCAGATTGTCGAATACGTTGTACTAGTTTAGGATTACAACAAAAGCATGAATGTTTTACTCTACATACAGAATGGTGCAATTAATTTTTTTGCTTCTGTATACATATTTGCATTGCAGCTCAGATGGAATAAACATAAAACAATGACACATTTCAATATCTACATATTCAAATTGTATTTTTGGTGAAATGGGTATTCAGTCACATTTTGGGAGGAATTAATTAATGTGTCTGTATCAGTTTAATGCGTCTGTATCAGTTGATGTTGTGTAATTTGTAGAAAATGTGCACTAGGCCTTATTAATATACCTGTACTAAACTAAATTAAATATATAATATGTTCTGTTTCATATTGATGATTGTTTTTTTAACACGATCACCACAAGGAGTTGACAGTTTACCCACCTTGTTTTTACCTATACACCATTGGTCTGGAGGAAATCAGTCACCACCTATATACCATCCATAAGGTGGTGTGGCAGCATCATGCTGTGGGTATGTTTTTCAGCAACAAAGACTTAATGACTACACTCTAAAAACAAAAGGTTCTAAATAGCACTAAAAGTGGTTCATGGCTTGAACTCATAGGGGAACCACTTTAAGTTATCTTTAAAAATGGTGCCATGTAGAACCATAAGAGGTGCCATATAGCACCTTAAGCACCTCATAGAACCACTGAAGAACCGCTGAAGAACCGTTAAAGAACCGCTGGAGAAGTAGGGGTGCTATATAGCACCTTAACTATTTAAAGAACCTGTTAAGCCCAGTTTGGTTCTTCAGCGGTTCTTTGGGGTGGTTAAGGTGTTATATTGAACCTCTTATGGTTCTACATAGCAACATTTTTAAAGAAAAGTTCTATATAGCACTTAAAGTGGTTCCCCTATGATAACAAGCCATGAACCACTTTTAGTGCTATTTAGAAACTTTTGTTTTTAGAGTGTAGTCAGGATCGAAGGAATAATAAATACAGCAAGATGCCTGCTCCAAAGTGCTTATAAACTCAGATTGGAGAAATTAAACGTTCAGACCCTGAATGCCCTTTAGTGGCTAATCTAGAGGCCACTCAAACCAAAAATCTTTTGGGGCCTGACAATGGCTGATCCGAAACATTCCCCATCAAAGCTGACAAAGCGTCAGAAGATCTGCAAAGAATGTGATAGTTTTTCCCAAAACAGGTGTTCCAACCTTGTAGGGTCATACCCAATAAGATTCAAGGCTGTAATCGCTACCTGAATACGTATGTGGCATTTCTGTTTAACATTTTTGTTTTCAAGATTAAGTTGAAATTTTATTTTGAGAATAAAGTCTAAATGTTATTTTGTTTCCATTTTTGACATTGCATTCGATTTCATATGAGTTCACATAATACTTGTGAATTTATCCTACTAGCTATCAAGTTTTATTCAACTTACCCTGAGTTTGTCCTAACTGAAACCTGCCATCTGAATGTATCAGGCAGGGCATGTCCTGTCCTCAAGGAGCCAGTTGACTTTGAAGCATAAATACTCTGAGAAAAAAAACAGCCATCCAAGGGTTTAGTTACAACATTGGTGGGGACACAATTTACCATCCAATCGATGCTCCTGCCTGTTGCTAAAAGTATGACATGAGGCAAGGTTTTGTGCATGAAAAGCTAGTTTGTATGAACCTATGTACATATTTTCTGAACAGGATGTACACATTGTTCAGTCTATTACTTGCTAAAGACAGTATCTATATAGTAGTAAAGCCACAACTTGCCTCAGATAATATTGTAAAACTACCACGTTCTCCCACTTTCACTGTTCTAATCACTTCCAAGTCTTAATCTGGGACCCTGCTGGTCAACCTGCCTCTCCCATGTCTTTGGTGCTCACTTCTTCCATTGCTTAATGTCTAATAGAAGTTGACACATTCCAAGTAAAAATAAAATACATATGGCTATGTTAACATCTGTTCCTGTGTATATCTATACAGAAACCTAAGGCATGCCCAACTTTAGCTTTGACTACATTGGGCCATGTAATTTCTTTGATTATTAGCCTATGAATGGCTTTAAATTACTTCAGTTTCAATATGTTCTCCTCCAATATAATTATGCTAGGCTTCATATGGTATTATTGTACAATTTGGGTTTAGGATTTGGATAACAGGTTCTATGTGTGTAATTAAAAAGATGGGAAGGTAGCACAGTCTGAGTGTTACAAAAATATTTTGGTAAGTTGATGCCGAAACGTTTGTGTTTTAATTTATCGATCACTTGTAAATCAAACCTGGAATGTTACTTTTTTATAGTATCCAATATCTAGGAAATTATCTGTTATTCAGCACCCCCCAAAATAATATGTTATAAAATAATGCTGCAGTTAACAAAATAGCTAGCTAGGGGCATATTTTACCATACATCTTCATAATCAAGGCCAGTTAAGTGCAATACTTAGTAGAATACTTGTGTGAATTGTTCCCTTTCCCTGTTGTACAACTTGCAGCTTAAAGGATGGTGTTGATCAAGTCTTTCGAAATGCAGAAACTTCGATCTTTGCTTCGCAGAGGACCAACAATGTCAAAGGTTGTCAGCATGAAGTGATTCACAAGTCTCACATGAATAACTCTTTTAGAGCAGTGAATCATACACCCAGTTCACTGAAATGATTTGTTTAAAACTAATTAATCGTTGATGATCCGCACATCACTAATATTAACTAATATTCTTTTCACAAAAATCCTAAATTTTGCTTCCAAAATGTAATTTTAGTATTCAAAATTGTGTTGTTCTGAAATTTATAATGTAATACTCATAGTTAAATAGGAAACAGTTGGATCATGTTTAGTAATCGAAATATTTATATATATCTATGATGCTTTCTTTATGTACAGTAAGCTCAAAGACAATTTTTAAAAGCAAAGAAATATTTCTGATTGGGAGGAACGATCAATAATTTCACCCAGTGTTCTTTGAACAGGAAATCAGGTATCTTATACCATCCTTAACTTTGTTTTAATCGTCTGAACATTGACGTCTTTTGCTGACATTTTAATACAGGGATTATATTTGTCAAGGTAATGTATGCAAAAACAGTTGAACAAAATTGAGTGGACTTTATCCAAAACATAACTAGACATCTCCTAGTGGTGTAATGTACATGGGCCTCATATATAAACATGGCATATGCACAAAATAAGATGTATGCCGCTCTCTACGCAAGAACTGGAATTTATAAAAAGCAAACTTGATGGGGAAAATGTGCTTCCTTCACGAAAACTGTGACCCAGGCATACGCACAAAAACTAGTGAAATGGCCACACCGTCGGCAGATGGATGAAACACGTGAAACTGTCAGAAACTGCAGAGCTATGGACAACAAGTCTACCAAAATCATAAATAAATACATCAATAAAAATATGTATACATAAAAATATAAAATTATACCTGTATTAATCAATATTATTTCCTTATATATTTATATATGTGATCATTTATTTATTTCCATATTATTTTATTTCTGTATTTCCACATCCTTAAGATAATGAAAGGGCAGGACTTAATCGTTCAGGCATAGCAATCAAGCAAAGAGTGGGAGATAGATTGTGACTGTAAATATCTGCTGGGGAGGAACCAAGAATACAACACAGGGTTGGTTTATAGGATAAAGGATTCTTTCACCAACCACAAAGAGATGCAATGTCACAAACAGACAATCCTGCTAACAAATAACTTTCCACAGCATCCATTGGCAACAGGGGCCGTGGCAGGGTAGGGCTTGGTTGGGCTACAGCCCCACCAAGAATCGTGTTAAATCCAAGGGGCAAACTCCGTGGCCAACCCGGAAATACCAAAAAATGCAATTCATCGAATGGCCACTTGAGGCTGGCTGCAGAAAGGAGCAATTTCAATTGACCTCTATGGCAAAATGCCCAACTTTACAGCAGAAATAAACATGTTTATAGCTTGGTTAAAAAAATGAGTGACAGACATGGCATGGCAAAGCATCAGCCACCAGGCACCTCTGCTCCTCTTCTTTGACCATTTTTGGTTATACGAGAGTGACAAGAAGTGACGCACTACCAAGATGGCGACGACCGTCTCCGCACACAATGAGCTTCAGCACTGCTTTTCAGAAATCAAATGGTGACGTCACTGTCACTACGTCCATTTTTTTTACAGTCTATGGTTAGCTCCACCATGGAATTTCAACTGTGCTGACTTAGTTGCATTTTTGTGGCTTTGGTGTCACTTCTGTGTGTGTGTGTTTGTGTGTGCGCGTGTGCGAGAGAGAGAGTGTTTGAAACATTGCACTGGAAGTTCTATTTGTTGATTAAATGGGTAGGCTACAACGTAGAAGCGAGACACTGGAACTGGTATCTGATCCTATTAAATCTATCTTCAAAAACAAAATATAGTATCTGTATTTTTGGATCAATCTGCCCACCCCTATTGGGTGTGTAGTGGACAGGTTTGCCAGACAAAGTGAATGAGTTGAAATAGCCCAAATAGGCTATAGCCTACACTCAGTAGTAGTGACTGTCCATGTCTGTTGTGGTATTTCTAGCTACTGGGAAGGGTGTTATGCTCTATTCTATTGTCTATTGAAATTTAGATGTTGATTTGAGCCCCCCACTGTGTGGATTAGGCACACCTTAGTTTAGGCCAAAAAAACTCTGCCGCCACCACTGATTGGCAATGTGTGAGAAGAGCATCCGAGTGCTCTGGCATTAACGCATTTGTGTATCGAAAAATAAAGGCAATGATCACGCTTCCTCCAACGTCCTACACTACAGGGTCAACTTCTGTGTCATTAGATGCCAATAACTGCGATAAATCTTCAGCCAGACACTCCTTGTGAAAAAGTTAATAATCAAGCTAGGTTAGCCAAGGCAAGGCAAGGCAAGGCAAGGCAAGTTTATTTATATAGCACATTTCATACACAATGGCAATTCAATGTGCTTTACATAAACAGGAAAACACAAACATTTAAAACAGATAAAATTAAAGCATTTAAAATAAAAGTGAAAAACAGTTAGAAAAATAGTACAGTTTAAGAAATAAAACAGATTGAACGAACATATAA
>JACXGM010038856.1:0-10728 GCA_016801145.1 Umbra pygmaea
ACAGAAACACAAAAGACGAAGGCTCCAGCATGATATGTAGCATTATACGCAACAGACAAACGAAGCGAGTGAACGGTGTAATTTAAGTTGGACCAATCAACGTGGACCTAGGAAAAGGGAAAATGGAAAGACCCTGCTCTGGAGTAGGAGCTAAAAAGGTTATAGGAACTGCGGTGCGAGGAACTAAATAATCCCGCAACTTCTTCTATCGGAAAGCAAGAAAAAAAGGGTTATAGGAACGTTATGTTCTAGGAACTGCAAAAATCCCTGCGGTCGGAAAGCGGCTAATGCCACCAGCCATACTGCTTGTTCTGTGCATGATGTCCTGCAAGACTGTCAGTATTCTGCCATGGCCAGCAAAGAGCCCTGATCTCAATCCCATTGAGCACATCTGGGACCTGTTGTTTAAGAGAATGAGGGCTAGGCCATTCCCCCCAGAAGTCTCTGGGAACTTGCAGGTGCCTTGGTGGACAAGTGGGGTAACAACTCATAGCAAGAACTGGCAAAATATGGTGCCGTCCATGAGGAGGAGATGCATTGATGTACTTAATGCAGATGGTGGCCACACCAGATACTGACTGTTATTTTGACACCACCTTTGTTCAGGGACACATTATTCCATTTCTTTTGGTCACGTCTGTGGAGCTTGTTCCGTTTATGTCCTAATTTTGAATCTTTTGATGTTCATTCCAATATTTTCAAATGTTAAGGTTGCTGGAAATCGACAGCCGTTGAAAGAGACAAGATGTTTCTCTTTTGCTGGGCATACAGTATAAATACAGATGATTGATGGTTTGAAACAAAAACGATTCTGTTTATAAGGATCCTCATTAACTGACACATTTTTCTGAGGTCCGACATAATGAAAGAGACATTACAGAACAATTACAGTAACTAACATCCTACATGTATTAAGCTTTGTTAATATTCATATTTTGCTCTGGATAAGAGCCAGAAGTGGAAAATATAGTGTGTACAATTACTTTTCTGAGTTACTCTGAGTTCACACGTTTTGAGAAGTCCCCAGTTGAGGACCAAAATGATCAGGTAAAGGGAGGTCATATCTTAACAGTGACCTATAAAACAAATAGAAAGAGTAAACAAAATAGCAATCATGGTCAGAAAAAATACACAAATTAACTGCCAAAGATTTGAAAAGACTCAAATGTGAAGCTACCAGGAATCCATTATCCTCCAGTGCTGTCATATTCCAGAACGGCAACCTACCTGGAGTGCCCAGAAGTACAAGGTGTTCAGTGCTCAGAGACATGGCCAAGGTAAGGGAGGCTGAAACCCGACCACCACTGAACAAGACACATCAGTTGAAACGCCAAGACAGAGCCAAGGAATATCTAAAGACAGATTTCTCAAAGGTCTTATGGATTGATGAGATGAGAGTGACACTTGATGGACCAGATGGATGGGTCCATGGCTGGATCTGTAATGGGCACAAAGCTCCACTTCCACTCACATGCCAGCAAGGTGGAGGTAAGGTACTGGTATGGGCTGGTATTAAATTAAAGATGGGCTAGTTGGACCTTTTCAGGTTGACGATGGACTCAAACTCAACTCCCAAACCTACTGCCAGTATTCAGAAGATACTTTCTTCAAGCAGTGGTACAGAAAAGACTGCAGTTTTCAAGAAGACCATGATTTTTATGCAGGACAATGATCCATTGCATACATCGAAGTACTCCACTGCGTGGCTAGCCAGTAAAGTTCTTAGAGATGAAAGAATATTGACATGGCCCCCTTCCTCACCTTACCTAAACCCTATTGAGATCTTGTGGTCTCTTCCTAAACTGTCAATTTACAGTGAAGTAAAACAGTACACCACACTGAACAGTGTCTGGGAGGCTGTGGTTGCTGCTGCACAAAATGTTGATTGTCAACAGATCAAGACACTGACAGACTTCATGAATGGAAGGCTTGTGACTGTTATTGAAAAGAAGGGTGGCTATATTGGTCACTGATGTGTTTTAAAATGTCAGAATTATTTATTTCTAAAGTTTCAGTTGTTTGTTTATAATTCTCACTTTAATAGATTAAAATCAACCAGTGAGTAGGGAAACTATTCCTTTCTCATTTAGTTACATAATTATTCTGCACACTAATAGTTGCCCAACAACTGTGCACATTAAATATTCTCCAAAGAAAACGAAGACCTCAATTTTACTTTTTTAACTATTCAGGTTTGAGGTGTATTTACATTTTGGATTCACCGAGAGCACTGTTGTTGTTCAATAATAAAATTAATCCTCAAGAATACAACTTGCCTATAAATTGTGCACACAGTGTATAATTTCAGAAAGCTTGTTGAAACCAACACAACTGAATGTAATGCCTTCTAATCAATTAATTAGTTGTTATTATTTAAATAATAAACAAGACAAAAGGAGTGGTGGCAAAAAGGAGTCTTTTAAACTGTAAAGTTGTGAATCTAATCTGAAAATGGGCAGTAATTGCAATTAGATTTTGCATTGCAATTTATGCTAAATGCGCTGTATGCTACTACTATACCATAGTATATATCACACGCTAACCTACACCTGTTAGATAACTCTTCAGTTGGCCTATTAAAATAGATGGGAGGGACATCATTAAACCCCACTTCTACCTATGAGTCATGTAGCAATGAGACATCTACTGTAGCATACCAGCATTTCTACAGTCAGGGGTATGTAATGTTCTGTTGAAAAATAATGTCATGGTAAGATATTAGGGATTCAGGAGCTTACAAATGTTGGTTATAGATAAATTATCATTCATATAGGTTACACTTTACAATAAGGGTCATGAATGCCTTTAATTAATGGTTCACAATGATTAACTAAAGAGTCCACAAACATTAGTTATCCATTTAATTTCATTATAGCAACATGGTCCTTTTAGTCAACATGTCCTTACTATGTAGTACTGCCACAATAAGTGCACACAAGCACTGATAAGAAGATAAATATACAGTGCCCTGCGAAAGTATTCGGCCCCCTTGAACAATTCGACCTTTTGCCACATTTCAGGCTTAACAGGGTAAACAGATAAATAAGGAGTGTGTACATACCTGTGATACGCCTGAGGTGAGCTGGGGGGAGAGGTGGAAGGTGTCACAAGTCCTGGGGAGTAGGGGTGGTAAGGCGTCTTCTTTAAGGCCTGGATCAGGTTGTGTCGATATTCTGGGTCGATGGACCACAACGAGCCCTTGCCTATACTCTATCAGAGGAAAACCAGATGGTTAGTATTATTTAGCTAAAACAAATGCAAACCTCTTGACATTTACATTGTAGATATTTAGCTGACGCTCTTATCAAGAGCGACTTATATTAAAGGTACAATATGTACCTAAATATTTATCCTAAATGTTTCCACCAACTTTCAAACCCAGAGAAATTTGTAATATAATTCGAAGACACGGGACATTTCATTTTGTCTTGCTCTAGTTGCTCTAAGTTCCAGGGAACTGCCAAACATAAACTGAATAAAGTTATAATATTTTTAACAATACATTACTTTGTCAGTGAACATTTTTTCTGCCGGACACGCTAGATTGGAAGGTTGTCATTGATGACGATAACAAAACCCATGATCCCACTTCCCGATGTCATCCAAGTACATCTTTTGCTATTGTTTTGATTGAGAGACCCCTAGCGGCCAAAAACTACATATTGTACATTTAAGTTCAGGGACATTCTCCCAGAGCAACGCAGGGTGTAGTGCCTTTCCCAAGGATACAACTACATTTGGCACAGTCGGGAATCAAACCATCAACCTTCTACAAGTTTGACTCCCTAACCACTGAGCCATCTGTGACCTTTGAACATCGGTGGCCACATGAGACTTGTCTCCGAGCAGGCAACACCAGAGACACACCAGATGATCTCAACTTCATCCGCCTCCTCTACCCTCGGCGCTTTCTCAAAACTCCTCGGATGACAATGTAAGAGGTCCCGCCTCTTTGACTGTCTTATCCAAGAGCTTTTGAAGAGCAGTCTAGGAGAGAGAAGCTCTCTCAAAAAGCAGACCAGGCTAGGCAACAGCCTGCTCAGTGGTCGAGAGCGCTAGGCCAGTAGCTGAAAGTTCACTGTCTCTGTGGTTTACTCCTCTGAAGTTACTAAAATGTAAAAGAAATGCAAACAAATCCAAGACAAAAACTCTTGTCAACGTTCTGCACACAAACCAACCCTTCCATATGTCAGTAACAACATGAGTATAGACCTATTAACAACTTTCGTCCACATTCTCCCATCCTTGCAGTAGCCTCTCCAGCCTGACTCCATTACCGTTCAGACCAGAACCCCCTTCCAGATGGAATCACAACTACATCTATTAGGATCACCCCCAGGTCTTAACCATATCCATACACATTCAAATTCTATCAAAATATAGCTCTTAAAGGCATATTAGTCTTAATATATTCCTGTCTGTGTGATGATACTGTTGTGCATGTGTGGGTGTCTACATGAGTGTGTGTCTGCGTTAGTGAGAATGTGAGCATGTGTTATGGCAGTGATGTTTCCATTTTCCACACAGAAACCTCACCACAGAGTACTTCGTGTAGACAAATGAGAGGAAACTTTAACTTCTCCATTCTGGAGGGGTTGAGATGTGATGTTCTATTTTTATATCAAAGAGCTTTTTGAGAACTTCCCCCGCTTAATGAAGCTGTCTACTTCCCATCAGAGCTTGTGGAGAGGCATACACACATATTCACACACACGTTGTATATGGCAGTAAAGAAAACAAAGCTATGCTTCGCAATACTGAACCACATTGAACACAGCTGTGAAAAAAGACTGTACAAAACAAAGAAGTGTGACAGAAAAGAGATGAAAAATGTGTGTGTGAGTGTGTGCATGTAAAACTAGGACCTCAAACAGTACGTATGATAATCTAATAAATACCATAGCTGTGGCTGTGTATGTTGTGTATGGTACAGGTAATGACAAAATGGAGGAAAAAAGGCTTTGGTAATACAGTAACAATGATGTGTCATCATAATAATACACTATACCTTTTGTCAAAACATTGTAATGTATATACTGTATATAGCGTTTATTTACAGTATTTACAGTGTGCAAGAATTATTTCACATTGTGCTACAATATTCACACTGTCTATATACAGGTGTGGCTTTGTGTGGGTGTGTCTTTTACAAAGTTCATTTAAATTAGTCTATATGGTGATTTCATTGCTACAGTACGTTCTTTTCAGTTGCCTTGCTTTTAGCGCAGCTCATATAAATGAAACCTTATTCCAATAGAGCTTGGCAACCGACGTCACTGCACAGTGCATTCTGGGACGTAAACAAGAGGCCGCTGCCATATTGTGAGGCCACAATAATAGTGTCGAAAACAATGTTAAAAAGTTGATTAAAAGAACAAAATGTACTATACAGAGACAAACTTCTACCGGATGCAAGAAAGCATTACCTGGAAAAGATGGCATTGATCAGAAATCAATGAGGTGCCTGCAAGAGAATGTACTCGAGTCTGACGATTTAGCCCTGACATTTCCAGATATTTTTGTATCGTTAGGCTGTGGTTTGAGTGCTTATACCGGGCTCAGTTTCGTAATTTTAAATCTACGGAAGCCCACGTTCAGTTCACATCTTGAGGATCATTCTAAAGTTTCCCTGAACTTGTGAGGTAAACATTTGTGTCTTAATTGTATGCTTTGTAGATGAAAGATAACCGTTATCATTCACATTCATTTGAGTAACTTAGTCGACATTTATCCAGATAGACAAGTCATGTAACAATTTAATCTACTGTACATGCCTTGTCTACTGGCATCTGTGCTATAGATGTATGAGTGGATTTTCCTTCTCAATGGGTCATGTGAATAAAAAACTTTGTCACACTACTACAAACCTTAGTCAGAATTCTGAATCATAAAAGCCAAATACAGCAACTGCAAAAAACAACAGTGTAGTTTAAAACAACAGAGCAGATAATATGTAAAAATACTGACTTTAGCTCTATATGGTACACCTAAAAAGAAACCAACATAGAAAGATAAAGACATGATTAATAAAAAAAAATGCATAGTAGTGGTTTGTTTATATAATTGTATGATGTTGGAACCATTTGTGATTGATGTTTGTCAAAATAAATATTTTTGTAATGCATATATTGGTTGTTTACCTTATTCCACTTATCATATGTACTGGTACAATAGAAATCCCTGGTGTTTCAGTACCCTTGTAGCACATTGTTGCCTTCAGACAACCAACTGTCTTATTGGGGGAGGGGAGATTATATGATCAATATGTTATCAGGGAGCCCCAAGTTCCCAGAAAATGGGTTTGAATGTTCCCCCCCAAAATAAACATGCATGGCATAAAGCGTTAATTTGATTTCGTACATTTTATTTACATGCCATTCATTACAGTGCACACATGAACAATGTCTGTATTACAGTTCCCACATAAACAATGACTGTAGATCTGGCTACTTTGAAGAGTAAAGGCTTGTGCTATTTCAAAAACTTCCACCGTGATTTCAGGCGATAAGTCGCAAGTAGCCTTGAGGCGGCGCCACACTTAGAAAAGTACTGGGGCAAATGCCAGCTCGCCTCACATTTGCCGGCGGCTCTGATACTTGTGCCCACTGCTCTTTTCATCTACTGTTGTTCTGTATGTACACAGATTATGCGCTCACAGAGGTTGAATGAGCCTCCTCTAATGCCCTGGGTCATTGTGAGCAGCCCTGGGAAGGTGGAGTGTACCCATTGTACCTGCATGGCAGGGATAGCTGAGACCTGTACTCATGTAGATGCTCACTTGTTTAAGACGGAGGCAACAATCAAAATTGTGGCACAAAGACAGTCACTGATGTGCCAGCATACTGGGTTTTGCCCAGTAACTTGAGCAAGATCCATCCAGAAGTGGGATATAGGATCAACTACACCTCAGTTGCACAAAGGAAGACAGAACAGCAAATAAATACCCCCATATCCCTCTTCTTCTGCATCTCCTTAGACTCCATCTCTCTCATCTTCGTTCATGTTTTTATTTTTATTTTGGCCTCCCTCAGATTCTCTCAAATTTTTCTATGTTGTCTGCGGCCATGCCGACCTGATACTGGATGAGACTTGTCCATCTCATATGCTGGTTTACCTTTGGGGAGACAAAAGTATACATATTGAAACAAATTATTGGCAATAAATAGTGGGCGCTCATTTTAATTAATAGCAATAATCATTGTTAATACATTATAAAGCTAGTGAATTGTAACCAAATGCAATTGTATTGTGTGCAAAGAAACATTAACAGTAACAAATACGTTGTACACACAATTTGATTGAATGTATTGTCAGTGTCTCATGTTTCAGTTCTAATTGAACTCATGTGGCAAACATACTTACAAATGTTATAAAGAATTTCTCATGCTTCTTCAATCACAGTGATCAAAATAGCTTATTGCTTTGTTTTGATCACATTCATTGATTCATTGCACTTTATTTGAACTAGCCTAACTTAGCTTGCTCACTTTGCCGCAGTTGACAGAATAGTGCTAAGTTACAAAATGCAGAGGAACTTATGACTACTACTCTCGGGAAAACAACACAATAATTTGCTAAGTGAAGTACACTTACAGTACCTGAATGAATATGCCTGGAACACACTTTCAATTAACTTGGGGTGTCTGCAAAGAGTATGTCCGTGCGTCTTCGGATATCCAGGCCATCTGTCTTCGCTTGGATACATCGGACACAAACGGACATTACATCCAACAACACAACAGGTTCTTCCCATGACTAAAATTTCGATGGCACGTTACAACAATGACAGTATACAAAACAAGTGGCCTCACAAAATGGCGATTTTTCCCATCAGCCAGCGCGGCACTACAGCCGTGACGTCACGCCCCCAAGCTCTATAAGATTTTTCAGCTGTGTTGCCTCCGGGTAGACTAGGACCTTCAGAATTCCGAGTGAATACCAGCTGTTTCTCAATGTCAAGGATCCTTCCTTCGTAGGACTGATCCTTCCAAGTCAGGTCCTTCAGAGGCTAGGCGAGACTCCTTCTTAGCATTCGGAGAACACGTAAAAGGAACGTAATGGAACAGGCTAGCAAGTGCACGTCATTACGTCATTGAAAAGGTCCGCATTCGGCGCTGCAATTCAACAGTTTGTACTGGCATTTAATCATTAAACTTTACTTACTGTTTTAACAAATGTACGATAAGGGTAAACACTAAAGAAACTTACATTTGAAAGCATATTGCTCTGTCTTCACTAACATCTGCCATTTTTTATTTTTTAAACGAGCCGGGAAAGCCTCGCGCATAGGATTGTGGGTGATATGAGAGCGCGAAGGATACACATATGCATCCTTAACTGTCTATTGGAAATTCTCCGAATGAAGGAATCAGTTCTTGGTTGAAATTCTGAGGATCCTTGACATTGGAACAATACTTCGACGGTCTTTGATGACGTAGCATCCTTGAAATTCCGACTTCGAAGGATCCTTCCTTGACATTGGGAAACAGCTACCCATCAGGACCATGTTGTTGATTGTCATATTTTTAACCAATCAGATTTCGACTTTACCATGTTGGGTGTGTTCTTTCACCAAGTAAAGCGTTTCTGCAGGCCTAGCCTTACATCAGCATAATTTCTGTTGCTGATAGGAGTGGCAGTTCAATAAAGTTCAGCAAAAATTTTTTTAAAAAAGTTTGCCATCCGAACAAGTGCAAATGAAGGATGCAATTCAGTGCATACTGTAACTGTAGAAAATGGCATGAGGAACGCCCCGGACCTAGCCTCTGAAAGCCACCTTCAGCAAGGTCAGACAAATGTTGGTAGTTTGCAGAACTTTCGGGTGAACAAAATAGTGGTATTTCTGAGTTCTGACATACTAACGTTAAGAAATATAACTTAAAGGAAATATGATGTGGCCTATTTATATTTTGTTCAATAGATTACAGGGATAGTACAGATAATTGTATACCGATTATAATAAAACAATAAAATACCTTAACAGAATAATATGATTAGGTAATTATCCCTGTTTTGGAGAAAGTGACTTCAAACAGACATTCTCATCTTACAGAAAAATTCTGCAATGCTTAGTTAGGGCAAATTCGAACACAAACGTCTATTGCATTCGCGTTTACAAACGTGTTTCTCTCACTTAATTAGGGAAGGAGACGTAAACCATTGACATCTAATAAATATTACACATTCTTGACATGCAATTTAAATTATGTTCTTCTGGATATGTAGGAAGATTTACTTTTCTATATTTGAATTGGCTGATCAACATCTAAGAAATAGGAAATTTTAGCTTGATAAATGTGACATTTGGCATAGTTCTTAAAAGTACTCCTATCGGTACTCGTATTAGCAAGTACCCAAAATGAAATACTCTGTACTTGTACTCGTTCCATAAAAAGTGGTATCAGCCCATCCCTAGCCTTAAAGGTTCTTAACGGGGCTTAGTGCGTACTGTATTTGTATTCAAGCAGGGGGAGATAAACAGACACACTTCATCCTGGCGCCAGGCCTGTTAATACTTGTTAATAATTACTGCTTTCTGGTTTTATATCACTACTGGTGTGAAGCATGTTCAGATCGTATATATATAAGGTCTATGGTACAGATTCAGTGGTCTTAGTGGGCTGTGCCTTTGAGTGTGCGTGTTAAACCTGGATGTGCGTTTAATCCGCAGCTTGTCTGCAATCTCTGGATGTCTGTTGAATCCTGATTGTTCCTTCTGGCATTTTTGCATGTTTGTTTGTAGTGTTGTGACTGGGTGTTGTGAGTTAGTTCTTGTTTAATTGGTTAGGACATTGATTTTGGCTATCCGATGGCTACAGTATGTGTAATAGTGCATAGTGTTACATTCTTATGGTTTCAGTCGTGTCGGGTCAATTAGTGTATTGTAAGTCTCATAGGTGTTGAGCCTCGTGTTAAATAACCTTTATCGAGTGGAATAAACTTATCTTCATTATGAATATGGGGTGCGTTATATGCAGAATGACAATAACCTATAGCCCTAGAATGTCATTGTGGGGTTATTACAATGCGTTTAATTTTCGGGAAGATAGTGAAGGCCTATGTGTAAAATGCACGGCCCGCCACTGTATACAGGTGAGGGTTGGTCGTTTTGCTATAATATTCATACTGTACATATACAGATGTAGGTGTGTCTTTGTGCTATAATATTCATATTGTACATATGTGTGAGTGTATCTTTGTGCTATAACTTCATACTGTACATATACAGATGTGGCTGTGTCTGTGCTATAATATTCATACTGTACATATACAGGTGTGGGTGTATATTTGTGCTTTAATATTCATACTGTACATATACAGGTGTGGGTGTATATTTGTGCTATAATATTCATACTGTACATATACAGGTGTGGGTGTGTGTGGGTGTCTTTGTGCTATAATATTCATACTGTACATATACAAGTGTGTGTGTATATTTGTGCTGTAATATTCATACTGTACATATACAGATGTAGGTGTGTCTTTGTGCTTTAATATTCATACTGTACATATACAGGTGTGGGTGTGTCCTTGTGCTTTAATATTCATACTGTACATAGGTGTGAGTGTGTCTCTGTGCTATAATATCCATACTGTAAATATACAGGTGTGGGTGTATATTTGTGCTATAATATCCATACTGTACATGTACAGGTGTGGGTGTGTCTTTGTGCTTTAATATTCATACTGTACATGTACAGGTGTGGGTGTGTCTTTGTGCTTTAATAT
>JACXGM010038857.1:0-10738 GCA_016801145.1 Umbra pygmaea
ATATATATATATATATATATATATTCATCCCTGGATTTACAAATAATAATATTTAAATGACTGCGCCCAATACAGTCAGGTGACAAATGAAATGAGTGGAGGAACATAGTGAACGCAGATGCTATAGGGGGCATATCCCTTTAGAGGGAAGGGTCACTACAACTCATTACAAAGTGATCACCTTTATCCCATGGTGAAACATTTCTATCCTGATGGATATAGTCTATTCCCACATGACAGTGCCCCCCTCCAAAAGACAAGAGGGGTCACTGAATGGTTTGATGTGTATAAATATAATGTGAATCATAGGCTATGGCCTTCTCAGTCACCAGATTTTGGACCGATGTGTTACACAGCGCTCTCCACCATCATCATCATCATCATCAAAACACCAAGGGAAAATATTTAGGAAATATGTTGTGTTCAATTCTTCCAGTAGATTTCCAGAGGTGCACTGAAGCTGTCCTGTGGGATCGTGTTGGAACAACAACTTCACACTGGTTGAACCTTTAATTTGTCACCCGTCTGTAACATCTAAGACAACCATCTTTACGGTCCACTTATTAGCAGACAGATAACACTAAATAGTCAGACATTTTGTGTATTACCTTAATTGGAGGAGTGGGTTTTTTACTGAAGCTGTCCGCAGAGGCAAACACATCAGACTTGGACGTCTTCTTGAAGAAGTCTTCAGGCACAGTGCTCTTGAAGGGGTCAGTCTCTTTGAAGGGATCATCTAGTCCAAATGGATCTGAGAGGAAAACAAGAAGTGTTGTATAAGCTTGGTTAGAAAAAAAAATTAAACTGAACTTCAATGAGAATATACTGACCATATGAAATAATAACTTCATATATATATATATATATATATTTGAATATATATTATATGATATGTCCCATAACATTCTACAGAACTTTTACCACCGTACAATTGAGAGTAAACTGACAGGCAACATTGTAGTGTGGTTTGGCAGGGCTACGTCACATAACCTCAATCTTCTGATAAGGGTAGTCAGGACTGCATCTAAAATCATTGGGGTTCCACTTGAACCGCTCCAAAACATGTACTGGAAACGCAGAACTAAGAAGCACTAGGTATTATGCATGATTCTAGTCATCCTGCACACAATCTCTTCTCCAATCTTCCATTAGGGAGACGTTTGCGGAGTATCCCAACGCACACATCACGTTTCAGGGATAGTTTTTACCCTCCAGGTAACAAGGCTATTGAATGATTGTACAACAGGAAGGAGGGCTGAGGTCTGAGCTTAGTTACTATGGTTTCTGTGCTTTGATGTTTTAAATGTGATTTATAATTGTTACTCATTGATTGACTTTAAGAGAGTGCCAAGGCACATTGTACTTTTATTTATTAACTTATTTATTTATTTATTTGGGACAGTGCACATTCATGAACAATCCTACACTTCTGTACAGACTGTAAATGAGTCAGATTATAGCATAGATGCTCATTTTCATCTGTAGTTGGAGGAAACCCACGCAGACACGGGGAGAACATGTAAACTCCACACAGAAAGGCCCAGGACGCCCGGGGTTTGAACCAAGAACCTTCTTGCTGTGAGGCCACAGTACTATCCTCTAGGCCACCATGCCTGCCCATTACTCATTAAACTTGAACTTGAACTACTGACCAATGGAATGGAATATACTGACCAATGCTAGCAATGGAATATACTCACCAATCCTAGCAATTGAATATGCTGACCAATCCTAGCAATTGAATATACTGACCAATCCTAGCAATGGGATTCAAATAACTGTCCCCCACCAATGAAATTATAAGGGGACACTAGAACGGTCTCTCTTCATAATCGTGTCATAGGCCATTTCTCTGGCCTTACAATTACTTTTTCTGAAGAAACTGTTTCTTAGGGTTAATGTCTTTTCAAAATTACATTGATTGACACAAGCAAAGATGTACACATCCATTAACACTTGCGCTTGCATGTTTGCATATGGAACATTTGCATGCCACTTGCAATTCTGCAAACTCTTATCATAAATATGTAATAACAAACGTGTGTCACAATGTGTTAATTTAATAAATGTTTTGTATGCTACCACAATTTGGTACACAACGCTAACACTGTTAAATTAATATTTCCCCTAAACTCATTGTTCACAAGCATTACTAGTCAATACACCATGCCTACAGTCTAGAAATATTATAATTTGGAATATGATTACATCTTAAGATACTGAAACACGAAAAATCTCTTCTATTGGTGCACAGTAGCGTCAAATGACCTTACATTTTCATCCTGCTAATTTATTTCAGTATTCCCAATAATAAAATATGTGGTACCTCTAGCACTGTCAAGCTAATGGCGGAAAGTGATTCAGTGATAGCTAGCTAAAAGCAACGACGCCTGGGACTGAAACATTAAATCAGGCTGATCCTGAAATAAGGACATTAAAAGCAACATATTTAGACTTAAACAGTTTTGAAATGCTATTTTTATTTTTTTCATTTGTAGTTATAAACCCTACAAACAACTGGATTGCATCTGGTAAAATATTGCTTTAAGACATATGGAGCATGTCTCATACCTATTTATACATCAATTAATAAAACTTCATTTGTTTGACTGACATTAGGCACATATCTCAAGGCATAACCTCTCTACCTTACACTGTCAAACACTACTGGCACAGCTGTTCACAATAGTTTAATAATTGCTGCACCGTGTCATAGAGATCCGGCAGTTAAATACGTCACAGTTCATCACAGTGGGGTGCTGCATTAATCGTGGCGGATAACATGTTCAATAGACTTGATTCAATGTTCCAATCATGCTATACTTTCCTATGTCTTGTGTATGAGCAGAAAAGTTCAGAAAATATAGATAATACAATATTAAAGCTGTCTAACCTTTGAAGGGGTCGGATTTAAACGGGTCCTCGGTCTGGAAAGGGTCTGCTGTTTTGAGGACGTCAGCTGTTGATTTGTTGTTATTAAACAAGCTGATCTTTGACTTGAAAGAGTCCGCCTGGAAGAAAATTACAAAGAGTAACCAGAATAGTATATCTAGTACTAATTAATAGTAACAATCAAACAGTAATACAAAAAACAATGCATTAATTAACTGCATAAAAAATACTGTCGAACTACACAGGTCTATAATTGATAAGAATGACTGACTGTACTGTACAACTACCAATATGACGTTAAAAATAGAAATACTGAATATTCTGTTTAAATTCCAAACATACCAAAACATGTGTACATATTACACATCTTCTATGCATTCTTTAAATACAGTTATTTAACTGTGTGTTCAGGTAAACAAACAGGTGTGGGAAAATACTCAAGTCAGTCACTAGTGAAGAAAGACAAAGATGGATGAGTCAGTGTTGAGGAAGGGACACAAGAAAGGAACAATGTTCGTGGTGTCAGCGTGGTGTCAGCGTGGTGTCAGCGTGGTGTCAGCGTGGTGTCAGCGTGGTGTCAGCGTGGTGTCAGCGTGGTGTCAGCGTAGTGTCAGCGTAGTGTCAGCGTAGTGTCAGCGTGGTTTGATTTTAAGACAACACAGAACAAAACATAGTTAGCAAGTTATGCAAGTGGAGGAATTTAAAAACATGCTGAAATGTTAGAAAAAACCTTTCCGAGCATGGGATTCCAACAGCTGGATCACAGCAAACTGTTTAAACCGCAAAATCCCAAACACATTTTAGACACTGCAGATTCAAGATAGTTTAAAGGCAACATAAAAATGAATAATCACTTAATTAGTCACACAACGGTCACTTTAAAAGCAAATATAAACACACGATCCGGCAAATTATTTTCACCATGTTGTCCTTGTCAGCGCGGCGCACACATATGATCATCAGCTGATTGAAGCCACACCGGGTAGTTGTGTGCACAAAACCAAAACATCAGCGTGGCATTGCATCTGCCACGTCAAGATGCCTGATGCCTTGACAAATGTTACTGTTACGGCATTGTATGCTTTTACTTGGATAGTCTGTGTACAGTACCAGACAAAAGCTTGAACAAATGAATGGGTAAGTAATGTTTTTTGGGGTATTTCGTCAGTTTCTTTGACAGGATCATAGAAACCAGAGTGTAGGGAGACAAAGGAAGGGCAGTGGGCACGTGTTTTGGTGTCGGGAGCTTTGTGCACAAAATGTGTCCAGATTATTGACTGGTAATAATCAACAAAAAATAATTCATAATAACAATTACAGGTATTTATATAGCACTTCTTTAATGACCCAAAGCGCTTCACATAGTAATCGGGGGAAGCCCACCTCATCCACCACCAATGTGCATCACCCACTTCCATACACAGTCACACACATTGACACACAGTCAATGCACACACATACTTCCATACACAGTCACACACACACACAATCCCATTCACTTGGGTGATGCACGGCTGCCATTGTGCACCAGAACGCTCACCACATATCAGATATCAGGTGGAGAGGTGAGTAGTTATATATGCCAATTGGGAAGGAGGGGGATTATTAGGCGGCCATAATTGAAGAGAGGCCTGGATGGAAATTTGTCTATGACACCTGGGTTAACACCCCCACGCCTACGAATAGCGGCATGGGATCTTTAGTGACCACAGAGTCAGGACACCCATTTAATGAGGCACGCTACGCAGGGCAGATGTCCCCATCACTGCCCTGGGGCATTGGGAATGATCTTTAGACCAGAGGAAAGAGTGCCCCCTACTGGCCCTTCAACACCACTTAGAGCAGCATTGGTCTCCATCCAGGGACTAACCAGGCCCAACCCTGCTTAGATTTAGAGGCAAACCAGCAGTGCAATACAGGGCTCTATGCTGCTGGTACTGCATTTGAGCTTACTAGTACAAGAGTAAATGTTTTAAGCATCGAAAAATACTTTTAAATGTATTTATCCCTTCAATTTATATAAGTGAAAAGAAAATAACCTTAAAATGCAATTTTACAGCATGTTTATGCCCAGGCTATAGCAACCTATACACTATCAGTTTCCCTAAAATATGATCAAAATGCAGTCGTAGCTTGCAAGAGTTTATCATGAGTAGGTTAATGTTCCTTGTTTTGAGTAAGTGCATCTTGTTTCCATACGCCACAGAGTCATCAAAGACCTACACATTCCCTGTTTGCTACAAGTGATAATGGGCCAGATTCACTATTAAAGGACAATTACCCTGAAAAATTACTAAACATTTTTTTTACTATCATGTGATGAAATAAATTAAATTGACGGCAGAAAATTCCAAGTTCTGGATAGTGATTGATACTGTAATTACGTGAACTTGTAGCAAAAGTGATTGGAAAGGAAATGGACGTCTCTTTGGTGGGTAATGAGCACTCTGGTATTGTGACAGGACTATACTCACAACGGCTCCAAAGCCTCCATTCTCCCTTTCTGAGAAAACTGCTTCGCTCATGTCGGCCAGGTTGGTCATGCTTCCAGCGTGTGTCTGGCTGTGGGTCCCGTTCAGAGCGTTATTATACTGCTCTATAGTCTTAGTCACCTCCTTCTGGCAGTCCTGGATCTGAGATAGCTTACTACGAGCCTGCAAACATAAAAGACTGTCAGTCAAATAGTACTGGCCTTCTAGAAAACACTCCTGAAACATTATGCATTTATAAATGACGCACAACATATTAACCAATCACCCAAAATGGGAACTATAAAAAGATTTTTCAGTTGCAAATGTCACACATTGGTAGTTGTTGAAAGGTTTCAAAAAGTCTGTCTGTGATCTCTCTCCCTGGTTGATCTCTCTCCCTGGTTGATCTCTGAAACCTGGTTGATCTCTGAAACCTGGTTGATCTCTGAAACCTGGTTGATCTCTGAAACCTGGTTGATCTCTGTCCCTGGTTGATCTCTGTCCCTGGTTGATCTCTGAAACCTGGTTGATCTCTGAAACCTGGTTGATCTCTGAAACCTGGTTGATCTCTGAAACCTGGTTGATCTCTGAAACCTGGTTGATCTCTGAAACCTGGTTGATCTCTCTCCCTGGTTGATCTCTCTCCCTGGTTAATCTCTCTCCCTGGTTGATCTCTGTACCTGGTTGATCTCTGTACCTGGTTAATCTCTGTACCTGGTTAATCTCTGTACCTGGTTAATCTCTGTACCTGGTTAATCTCTGTACCTGGTTAATCTCTGTACCTGGTTAATCTCTTCCTGTGTGGCCTTGAGAGACTTAATGATGCTGTCCAGCTGCATCTGTCCAGCTAACAGGCTCTGCTCCAGCTGGGCCTCATCTTGTTGCAGCCTGTTCAGCTCAGACTTGGTCCGGCTCAGCTCTTCCTCCTGGCTCTGCATGTCCGTCTCCTGGCTGTGGATCTGCGTCTGTAATGATGAGATCTGGATGGAGGACAGTAGGAAACATTCAGAGAAAGAGAGGTGGAGAATTAAGAGAATGACCCTTATGATCAGATAGAACCTGCTTCTAATATAACTGACAACAGGAGTCATACATTAGATAGAACCCGATGTTAATATAACTGACAATAGGAGCCATAATACTTTAGAGAGAACCTGCTGCTAATAACAGTTACATACACTACCTGGACGGGGCAGAAAAAGGAAGCTATCAACGACTGCCACCAGATGTCTGATATGGCATGTTGTGAAAAACCCTTGAGTGACTGCAAAAGACCTGTAGCAAGACTTGGTGGCAACAGGCACTGAGGTTTCAGTGAGCACAGTAAGGTGCATACTAAATGCAGAAGGTTTCCATGCCAGAACTCCAAGATGTACACCACTGCTGACCCAAAAGCACAGGAAAAGTCTGCACAAAACTACATAAAGAAGCCAGAGAGATTTTGGAATTCTGTTCTGTAGAGCGATGAAATAAAACTGGAACTATTTGGCTCAGTGGATCAGCTGTAAATCTGGAGGAAAAAGAATGAAGCATTCGGTGAAAATAACAACCTGCCCAACGTCAAGCATGGTGGTGGCTCGGTGATACTCTGGGGCTGCTTTGCAACCTCTGGCACAGAAAACCTGCAATGTGTGTAAGGCAAGATGGATTCATTCCAGTATCATGAAATCCTAGGAGAAATCGTCATGCCATTTGTGAGGAAGCTGAAACTTGGGCATCATTGGACCATCCAATAGGCCAACGATCCCAAGCATACCTAAAATTCCACCAAAGCTTGGTTGCAGAAGACATCCTGGAAGATTCTACAGTCTCCATTAGGGATGAGTAACTCAGCTGAAACAAGTATCATCTGGTATCCTGTACTGTCAATGTGATGATCGCCACGAATTCTCACATGAGATCGCATAATAATAAATCATCATAAATATTACAAATTAAAGCTTTCAATATACACTGCTCAAAAAAATAAAGGTATGTGTGTAAGATATCACATCCTAGATCTGAATGAATGAACTAATCGTATGAAATACTTTCATCTTTACATAGTTAAATGTGCTGACAACAAAATCACACAAAAATTATCAATGGAAATCAAATTTATCAATCCATGGAGGTCTGGATATGGAGTCACACTTAAAATCAAAGTGGAAAACCACACTACAGGCTGATTCAACTTTGATGTAATGTCCTTAAAACAAGTCAAAATGAGGCCCAGTAGTGTGTGTGGGCTCCACGTGCCCGAACGACATCCCTACAATGCCTGGGTATGCTCCTGATGAGGTGGCGGATGGTCTCCTGAGGGATCTCCTCCCAGACCTGGACTAAAGCATCTGCCAACTCCTGGACAGTCTGTGGTGCAACGTGGCATTGGTGGATGGAGCGAGACATGAAGTCCCAGATGTGCTCAATCGGATTCATGTCTGGGGAACGGGCGAGCCAGTCCATAGCATCAATGCATTGGACGTACAGAACGTTCTCCACGGCGTCTCCAGACTCTGTCACATGTGCTCAGTGTGGACCTGCTTTCATCTGTGAAGAGCAGAGGGCGCCAGTGGCGAATTTTCCAATCTTGGTGTTCTCTGGCAAATGCTAAACATCCTGCACGGTGTCGGGCTGTAAGCACAACCCCCACCTGTGGACATCGGGCCCTGGTACCACCCTCACGGAGTCTGTTTCTGACCGTTTGAGTGGACACATGCACATTTGTGGCCTGCTGGAGGTCATTTTGCAGGGCTCTGGCAGTGCTCCTTATGATCCTCCTTGCACAACGGCGGAGGTAGCGGTCCTGCTGCTGGGTTGTTGCACTCCTACGGCATCCTCCACGTCTCGTGATGTACTGGCCTGTCTCCTGGTAGTGCCTCCATGCTCTGGACACTACACTGACAGACACAGCAAACCTTCTTGCCACAGCTCGCATTGATGTGCCATCCTGGATGAGCTGCACTACCTGAGCCACTTGTGTGGGTTGTAGACTCCATCTCATGCTACCACTAAAATTAAAGCACCGCCAGCATTCAGAAGTAACCAAAACATCAGCCAGGAAACATAGGAACTGAGAAGTGGTCTGTGGTCATCACCTGCAGAACCATTTCTTTATTGGGGGTGTCTTGCTGTTTGCCTATAATTTCCACCTGTTGTCTGTTCCATTTGCACAACAGCATGTGAAATTGATTGTCAATCAGTGTTGCTTCCTGAGTGGACAGTGTGATTTCACAGAAGTGTGATTGACTTGGAGTAACATTGTGTTGTTTACGTGTTCCCTTTACTTTTTGGAGCAGTGTATATAGGCTTTTTTTAGGGTTTACATATTATAATATCAGGGTTTCCCACAGAAAATGCCTTAGGATGGAATATGGAATTCACCTTTGGCTAAGCCCCGCCCCCCTTAGTTACTGTTCCTATGCCCGACAACTTAATCTAGGCTCTGGTTTAATATCAACATTGCTTAAATTTGCTGACATTTTTAAACTTTTATAAGCAGCAAATAAAGTGTCAGATACTAGAAGTAGGCAAATGGGGCTGCAATATGTGTTCGAAGGCTATATTCAAGACATACGAAACACAATGAAAAACAAGGCATCCAAATAGAGGCAAAAGCATACTGTACCAGTCACAGTCAAAAAATGAAACACCGCATATCCTACTAAGAGGCTGGGACTAACAATATCAAGGAGCAACACTGTTCATGCAAAGATGGGTAGGTCTCTATTCACTTCTATTATCGTTATAACAAAGCAAACAGATTACGCGAGTCTAATGTTGTATTTATTAGTAGCGTGTGCTAGCGTATCAACAACCGATATGCTAGGTAACGTTAGCTGACACTTGTCAGGATCTGACTTCAGTTTTGGGAAGGGAAAAAAACAGACACCCCCCTCCAACCTCTCTGGGAAACACGTATCTGTGTTAGAAATGCCCAAGGCACAATGTTTAACTATATTTTTTATAAAACTACAACGGTATTAGCCTGCCGAGACCAAAAATATGAGACGCCTGTGTTAAAGTCAATGGAGCGCTGTGAAAAAGTGTCGGACCTCTGTGGGAGCTCGTTCTTGGCTGCACTGTGATTGGTCAATCTACATTCTAGGGTGTGGCTTAGCCAAAGGCAAAATTCTGCCGATGTTCACAGTATACTTCTGTACACAGAGTGCAATGACGTTAATATACTAACAGATGGCGCTGTCCGATTGCATTTCACACATCACTTTTCTATTTTTGGGAATACGCAGCTAAGGCGGAGAGCCGGCCTAGTTAAGGCGGACGCCTTAACTAAATAGTTCAGTGGAAAACCCTGAATATAGACTATGTATTGACTGCATGGTGCACACGCACACACACACACTCACTCTCGCATTTAAATAGTTCTCTTACTGATCAAAAACATTGATATAAAGCTTAATTCTAAAGCTCTTCTGTATTTTTTTATTACAAAATTTATCAAGTTCTGAACACATCAATTTTAGTCAAAAATCTTTAAGTTCTGGTTTAGGCCACGCCCACTTCCAGTTTAGGCCTTGCCCACTCAGATACAGAAAATGTTGTTTGTTGAACAGAAACAGATAATGCTGTACTCACTCACCACTAGTCTCCATCACAGTCACCTGAGGTGGGATTTGAAGAAGGCAATTGTAGCACGCAAAACCAAGAATATTACTGGACTGGAGGCCATTGCTCATGAGGCTTGGGTTAAGATTCCTCAGTAACACTGCCAGTGGCTGGTGTCTAGCTATCGATCTCGTTTGCACCAGGTCATAACAGCAAAAGGGTGCTCTACTAATGATGCTTGCCATGAAATGGTTGACTAAGTTTGAGACTGGAAAAGTCATCATCAGTTGCATTTGAAGTTGAACTTGGGAAAACCACATGAAGCAGTCGTTGTGCTGAGCTATTTCAATTGCTTTTGTTTGATTTGTTCATTACAAACAGCTAAAATTATCAACATTTTGACTATAAACCTGATTTGTAATGGGAATGGAATAATTTGGATTACAACTGTTACTGGCAACAAGGGTCATACAGTAGAGAGTAAGCGCTGCTAATTTAACTGACAACAAGAGTCATACCACAGATAGAAACTTCTGTTCATATAACCAACAACAGAATTCAGAATAGGGCTGAGAGAAGGTGCTGCCAATATAAATGACAACAGGAGTCACACGGTAGCTAAATGTCATAGCAGGGTACCCCCAGGATCCTCCGACTTAAATTCAAGGCTTTTTAAGACCTTTTCAATACCATTTCAAATGAAATTCAATGCCAACTTTGTACTTATTCCAACAGAAATACGAGAGGATAATGTCAAATATGTATGAATTTTAAACCCTAAAATTATGTACAAGTAGGCTACTTAACTTACATAAAACATTTCATTAAAA
>JACXGM010038858.1:0-10721 GCA_016801145.1 Umbra pygmaea
TGGAGACGACCACGTGGTAGACCCCGCACCCGATGGCTTGACGTCCTTGCGGGCGACCTCCAACAACATGGAGTTGCTGTGGAGGATGCAGAGCAGCTGGCACAAGACCGTCAGCACTGGAAACAACTGGTTCATCTGGTCGGCTCAACGCACAGGGATGGGACGCCCCCACACCCATCGCAGGAGCCAAAATGAAAAAATGAAATGAATACAGCTAAGTTTAATGAAAGGGAGAACTTCTGACTTTATTAAATGTTGCTTTAATATTGTGTTTCAAAACGGTGTGAGTCCAAATCCAGGCAAGACAGACGACCTCAAGAAACTGCTGCTTAGATCAGAAAAAGCAAATATGTCAGTGAACACTGACTCAGAGTTCCATCCCATCCACTTCACCTAAGAATAAACAGACATAATTCTCTCACACACACTTCTCACACTCTCAAACTCTTTGCCACATTAAATTTTTTTCTTAGACCCAACCCAATGCAGCTTTTCATTAAAGATGGCAAGATTCTGAGAAAAAAGTTTGACCAGATACAGTAGATGTACAGTAGATTTGATATGGCGTAGCAAGTGGGACATAAACAAAAACGTGACAGAGACAGTGAAAAAGGAGTGTGGGGTCCTCAGAAGCCATTTTCATTACAGTGTCTTACTAAAATAGCAGAGCTCTTTTGAGGAGGTTGGGAGTCTGTCTAACAGTCTGTTGCATAAGAGATTGATCCTAGAAGTCAAAGCAACCACACATTCACCAACAACATTTGTGCACATTTCCATAAAACATCTGCATGAGTGTCAGTTCTGCCAGTTAGAAAAAGGGCTTTAATCTGGGTCGTGTTTCTTCACACACACACACACACACACACACACACACACACACACACACACACACACACACACACACACACACACACACACACACACACACAAACAAACAAACAAACAAACACACACACACACACTTGAGTGAGTAGCGTGGAGTTTATACAGGGCAAAAACAAAGTAAAAACCTTGGGGGGCATTTCTGCCTGCGCTGTAAGACAGAGCCAAAAGAGATCACACACACACACACGCACGCACCTGTTTTTTCAATACTGAAAGAGCCATTTCAAGGTAAACTTCTAGGACAGAGAGATGCACCTGTTTACATATGAATTCAACAAATCAGACAATGTCAATCACCAAACTGATTTATCAGAGCACTTGATAGAGACCGTCCACCACTAGTGTATGCAAGTACACACCTGCACATACTTTCAAACACATAGGCTACACTCTCGCTCCCTGTGAGAACCATTAGTCCATACAACACACGTCAGCGCAGACACATGCTCACAATGACACTTAGTGAAGTAAACCAGGGCCTAACGCACAGGTCCAGAGGCGAAAGTGATACTGTGGTATTTTCCTGTTTCTCTGCCAAGAGAGTGGCATAGCTGTGTGATGAGAGACAGCCTAGTCCTGTAGCAGCTGATGTGGTTTTAGACTTTATGCCTAACTAAATAACATCTGGGACTTCAGTCGGTGTAACTGTTGGTATTAATTTGTCTCTAGACTACTGAGGAAAAGTAGCTATGATTATGTCACAAACACTCAACTAATACAACCTCCCCCCCACACACCACATCTAATTCCCCAACCCAACGGTTTTCATCCCCCTCAGCTGATTTACCATCATCCATTTTTATCTTTTGCCTCAACTCTCATCTCTGCCCTCAGTCAAAAATAACAATAGAATGAATGTCCAGAATATTTCAATAGGTCAACAGGGAACTAACTTCCTAAAACTGGACATGTCATTTGTCACCACTGACTAAAGTGTGAACCACCAGAATAGATAAAAAACATTCTCATGATAGGACATAACCAAGATTATGAACACATATTGTCCTATATTAAGTTACTTCCATACTTTAAATTGGTTTGAAGTGTCATGTATTTCAGTCTGTAATGTATTTGTACTACATGAGAGCCGTTTAACAACAACATTTGCAAGAAGAAATGCACTGGGATGAGGAAGAAACAGTACTAAAAACTGTTGCTTTGTTGTTAAAACATTTGTTATAGCCTACGTCCATTCAACATAAACATATCTAGCTACATAAAAAAATAAAAATAAACAAGACTCACCATCTCGCCTGACATTAGAAGGACGCATCACCTTGGCTGACATAACCTGGGCTTGAGCGTCCGGGGTAAAACATTCCAGCAAGGCGAGCACTAGCACGAGAACCACGCGACCTAAATTAAACATTCTGTTGCTGTTGGTTACAATGTTAACTAAAATCCCAGAATTGTAAGGAACAGTTATTCAGAAAAAAATTAACAAATTAATTACTCGTTCTCTAGAGACCCAGGGAAAGTTTGTTGAAATGAAACAGAAACGTGCTTGCTATTTCACATAATTTCTTTCGACTTCTCTGTGAGACTACAGCAAACTGCCTCCAAGTCACCATGCAGGAGCACGGCTGCTGCTGCTGCTGAACACCGAACAGGTTCATATACTCCAGTTCACCGTCAGACACGACCACGGGCGCCGACTTTTTATCGCTTTATCTCGAGTTAATCCACACTGGTAATTCCTTAAGAAATAGTCCACATTCCTGAAATGTATTTGTTATTAGATTCAGCGATACATGTTTTCCAACAATAAACTTCGAGGCAGAAGAGTGTGTTTTACCGTAGTTCTTTCACACGCACGCTGGTGTATGTGTGTGCAAAACTTCAAAGGGAAAGTTTATCCAATGAGTTTATGAGGGTTGTCCCTCTTCCTTGAACAGGGGCGAGGAAATACGCCAGACCAGAGGAAA
Source organism: Umbra pygmaea (assembly GCA_016801145.1). Taxonomy (NCBI): domain Eukaryota; kingdom Metazoa; phylum Chordata; class Actinopteri; order Esociformes; family Umbridae; genus Umbra; species Umbra pygmaea. The sequence goes on from JACXGM010038858.1 coordinate 2,811, forward strand.
CATTTTAAAAGCTGCGACGGCAAATTGAAGGTAACACACACAGGCAAACACGTACAAAGGGAATCGGACATTTTTGGGACGAGACAAAATGTATTAGAGTGGGGTGCCTGGTAGCAATTGCAAAGGTTGTCTTACTTTTTTCTTATTGTAATTTTGAAGTAGCTACCTGTCTTTTTACATTGATCAAAGGTGAGGGTAGTGAATTATTTTGTTGGTTTACATTTTGCCCATTTTTATTTATATTCTCTCCCGTACTGAATACATTTTATTATCTGGAAGCATTACACTGTTTTGGAAATGCACTACACTTTTCCCACACATGTTCTATAGTTACCAAAGCTATAGTTTACCAGGCAATGGACTATCCTGTCCACTATCCGTTGAGTGACTAAAGTGAGAGAATAATTGCTCGCGCTACAATAGCAATCATTCAGCACATAAATTGATGCAGATTTGAATTTTTTTATTTTTATTTAAATCCACAATAATAGAGGAATGGCTGGTATAGGCATCATGTATGTCCAATTATAATATGTAACTGTGTTATTCAAATCCTGAAGGCATACAAAAATGTATGCCATTTTAATTATTTGTTAGCCAGTGGATATTATCAGTACATTAGGTGGAAACCAGGGTTGGTTGTCAAACGTTTTACTCTTGCTTATATTTCTCAGAACCAGTAAATCACAGAAGACTAATATCTGTTTTACATCAAAGCTTAAGGTTTTGGGATTAAATGTATACCACATTCATCATAATACAATTTTTCAGCATACAGTTAAAAAACCATGAAACACAAAGTGTGACAACCAGCCTCATCACTGGATTGGTTTTCACTAAAGGCCTACTGTACTTCTACAGGTTGTGGTGTATGGCCAGGATGCCATGACATGTGGCTTACTCCAGGAACCACATTGGCTGTATACCAAGCCCCTGCCTCTATTGCTTCAACAGATCATTCTATTTTGTAAATATGATTTCCCCTCGCTGATTGCCTCTAGTATAGGTGTAATGTAACAGGGAGAGAGCAAGCTTAATCTTTCTGACCCAAAGCCTTGAGAAATCTGTGCCACAAAACTGCTTAAGTTGTTCACTGTCTTAAATATCTCGATAATACATGTTTTTTTCTTACTGTATACTGGGAGTACCACTTAAAATTATTAGTAATGCTAGAGAGGGGTGTATTGTTTTGTCACTTCATGGACTCAATTTGGACCAGTCCCCTTCCCTTAGTAACTTAAGAACCATCCCATTAGAGATGGAACCATGACGGCAGGCTAAATGAACTGGAGGAAAAGATCTGGGCAGTCACTGCGGCATTACGTACTGACACAAATATGTCCTTGGAGCATAACTTGTCCAGGGAAAACCTCTGACATGATTTCACTTGTTGATGTACCCGGTGAATAAGTGGAGACCATGTCTGAAAATTTCCTAAATTCATTTAGCAAATTCAAACATGTCCAGGACAAGTAGAGAACCAAAATGATTTAATGTCCACAAATAGTTACAGACTATTTAGTATACAGTATGTGTTGTACTTTTAATTTAGTCCTACATGTAGGCAAATGGCATGAAATCCGTGGACTACTCTTTCACATATTGCATTCAGGCTATTGACATGTTTTCAATTCTGCATCTGAAATGTCTATAGGCTATCATATAGCAGTCTTGTTAGAAATGTATTTATTCAGTATTGACTTTTTTTGCAGTTAATAAGGAGGCATTATTTTGTATAAATAGACATTATTATGCCTTTTCCCCTTCCTCTCTCTCACTTCATAATGGCACTATATCAGGTTTGTTGTCACATTGCCAACCCCATTTACAGATCGGCTACTTCATCTTTAGGGGGAATACTTGCCAAGTTTGGTATCTGCTGAGAACGCATAAACAATTTAATTTCCCAACATCGCCAAGAGTAATATGGCATCTTTAATAACAAGGAGCCCTCTGGAAATGGTGGTCTTTTAATGGAGGAGGATACAAATGCAATGTTATAAGAACCATACAGCTAAGTTATCTACAAGATGAAATATCCAACTTCAGGCATGTGTGTGTGTGTGTGCATGCGTGTGTTTGTGCATGCGTGATTGTGAAGTGTTTGAGATATGTGGATGAACTGTCAGAGTCCTGTGGAGGAATGTTTTGAGGAGACTCGTATTAACACTGATTAGTGACGGATACATTAATTCACTTTTCCTGATAATTCCCCCATAATCCTCAGAGTGCAGAGTGAGATCTGAACAGCGGGACACGTTCAGTGATACCAGGAAGGCGCCTTAGGATGTTGAGATGTCCTCACTGTAATCTTTTCTGTGCACACACACGCTAACACACATGCTAGCTAACACACATGCGAACTAACACACACAGATGCAGATCCCCAGGATTCTTAAAGAACCTTCTGGTTTTCTTGGATACAAAGATTGATGAATGTATGAAAACAATGATAGTAACTGTTTCAATCCAGTCATTTTGTGCAGATAACATGCTCCTGATGCATTAAAACAAAAGTCCCAACCAGGCTGATGGAAGTCATATTTTAGTGAAATTGAAAAAGTGTTGACTGCCAATATGTCAGTCTTTATTTGTCTGTAAAATATATTATGTGGAAGAAACATTTTTCGCTATTATTGATAGAAGGAAAATGATAGAGACGTACATTCAGCGCCAGACACCCAATGAGTTGATGTGTTAGTCTTCCATTTTGCAGACTACAGACAACATTAGTTATGATGAATTTAACAGGTTGCTAAAAGTGCTATGAAGCTACAATAAATACAGCATTTCTCAAAAGGGGAAAGGGCAGTGTATCTACACCACATTTAATATCTAAGGCTGAAACTTGTATCTCGCTATACACATCCTGGATTTAATAAATTACACTGATTGTCCAGAAGGTTTATTTCAAATGCCCCCTAGGAGAGATGAGCTGTGAGACAGTTCCCACCTACAGTACCTAGCCTAGTAGGCTACGCTGCATGTCACGGTTGTGCAGTCAGAGCTGTGACTGTGCCAGCCTCAGTGTGTCAGTGCTAGACAGTCAGGTGTACACACAGAAACATTAGCAGGCTGAGCACACACAATCACAAGGCATCCAGTCTCCCTGGGACACTCTAATTAATAGAGATACAATCAGTCTGCCTGCCTGGCTGTGTCTGTGTGTTTAATCGCCTACCTGGTCTGGATGCAGAAGAGCTCTGCTCTGAGAGATAAAGCATGTTTGTGCTCATCCTTTACTTCCTGGGGTAATGGTGGTGCTGAGGGTGGATATGCAGGTTTTGGTGGAGAGGTTGATGGCAGAAGGGATGGACAAAGACCTGTGGCCGTAGAATTAGGGAGGGTGGATGTTAATGGGGTACCATGTCGCGTTTCTTGAATGGGTAAGTGAAGTGAGTCCAAACTGTGTAACATACTGTAAAATACACACTAGCATTGAACATTTCATGTTTTTGTTAGGAATGTATACCTTCATTCAACAAGGTGTCATCAAATTTATTTCTAGCAGAGACGATGTGCAAGTGTTTCTTCTACAGTTCCAAGTCATCAAATTTATTAAAATGTACATCTAAGACATTACCAATGTTGCAAATGTTTATCAATGTTGGAACTGAATGATTTTTAATTAATTATTTACATGCAATGGCAAAGATATATTTTCAGCAGCCATTCGTGTCCTAATGATGACATCTGGTAGATCATTCTTAGTTAATTGTCTGTTGACTATAATTTCTGATCAATTGAATACCACCTTGGTGAATTAAGTTGTCAATTATTATCAAAACACATGAATATTTGTGGTCTAATGTCACAATCAAACATACAGTTTTATTGCCTTTACATTAATTTCCAATGTAACATTAATTTGAAAAAAATACTGTAGATGAACTGTTCGGCATTTCAACAATCATGCTATTCAAAAATGACTCCCATTAGCACAATGTCCATTGTCACATTGTCAAGATTATGCTAAATGCTTTTGACTGACTTAAGGTAATATTTCTCTTATCATTTCCTTTTCATCCTACTTCCCATTTCCACCGTTTCAACTCTATACACCCTGCTTTTGTTGTCTCTTTGGTGATGTTGTCAGGGAACACATTTTCATGACCCCCCCCCACACTCACAGTCAGCAACTCAGTCAACCAGTCAGTCATCCAGCCAGTCAGTTTCTCAGTCATTCAGTAAGCCAGCCAGTCAATCAGTAAGCCAGTCAGTTAGTGAGACTGAGATGGAACAAACGACAATGACCCTGAAGGTGACTTAACAGGTACTCAGAGTGGGGACAGAGGATTTATGGGGGCTCACATCATTATTGGAGCTCTAAGCAGTGTGTGAGTGTGTTTGTGTGCTCCTGTGTGGGAGTGCTTGTGTGTCTGTGTGAGCGTGCTTGCATGTGCGTGTGTCGTCTTTGTTGATTGTCTAGCAACACAACAGCGCACTGTGGCTTTCAGACACCCGCAGCACTCAGACATCCATTCTCCATCCAGGGCTTTGACACCATGGGCCAGAGGTCAAAGAGCACTGATTCCCTCTGTATTTCCTCTCTTTGTCCCATCTCGTCCCTTCCCTCATCCCTGGACTTACTGTCAGATGAGAGAAGATTAGCTGTGGACGGGGGGGAGGGGCAGGGGCCAAGAGAGTGAGTGACGTGACCTGACTGGTCTGTCTGTATATGAGCATGTGGATGGGAGACTGAGAAGAGACCGCTGTTTTTGTGTGGTGTCAGCTACCTGCATTATCCTGCCCACCTTCAAGAGCTGGCTACTGTGTGCGTCCTATGTGTGTGTTTCTATGTGTGTGTCTGTGCCGTGTATAGTATATGTTTTCAGGAGTGTGTGTGTTGCTTCAGGTGAGTTACTCCTCCGAATGTCAGTGTTTTTAATGGAGTCAGTGGAGTCGGGCCAGCTGGAGACAACACTTAAGTGTTTGTTCAATATTACACTCCTCTAAAATGAGCTGGGAAAGATAGGAAGTATGAGGGGGTGAGGCTCAGCTCAGAGAGGGAGAGGACTGGGGAGAGGTAGAACTGAAATGGGCAGGGAAACTTGAAAAGAGGTACAGAAAGAGAAATAAGTGGAACTTCCACGAGGAAGGGTCAGTGGCAATTGGAGGAGAGAAAAATTTGTAAAATTCAACAAGAAAATGACATTTTAAAAATAAAGAGAAAGAAGCAACATAGAGGAAATTGAGTTATGGATAAAGAAATAGAGATCCATAATATTTAAGGAGGGAGAGAAAAGGAAAGAAGGAATTAGAGAGTGAGAGAAGATAACGTTCACCGTGCTTGAATAGCAATCCTGGTTAAAACGATGGAGGCAAGGATTGTTTTTTTCTCAAAGAGGTTTCTAGCTTGTTCTCACATCTCATTCTTCTTCCTCTCCCCTCCCTTTTCTTATCTCCTTTCCTTTTTTGAGCTGGCAGGATTCAAATCTGTGCCCCGGTCTCTCTCTCTCTACTCCCCCTCCCGGAATGTATGGGCAAGGCTGTTCCAAAGACAGCATAGCACGTTCACCAGGACATTCGCCAGAATGTTTTTCTCTAAACGCAGTTCTGTCTTCTCCCTTCTTTATTCAAATACTTTCTCTTTACTTATTTATGGGACCTCCCCTCCTATTGTCATTCTATCTCATATTGCATCGTATGACTCCGTAGCGTTCCCACAGTAGCTTTCCTCTCACGGACACACTGCATTAAAGTAGTGATGTCTTAACATTCCTCCCTCTCTGACACACTTTGCTCATCCTTGTGCCTCTATGGGTTTTGTACAGGGGTTGACATTAACTTTATAACCCTGGTACTTCACTTGCCCGATAGCAAAACCTACTTGTTAGAAAAATAATGTTCATGTATTGTAATTAACATGCATGTCTCCCCATTGGTGTTTGAAACCAGGGAATATAAAATGTACATTTACATTTTTTCCCTGCTATTCAGGGAGGGATTTTGTGTTTTTTTCGATGGCACCAAGGCCATTGGCCAGGGATTGAAGGTAATGTAGAACAGCCAGTTCAGTTGCTCTTAAAAGCACCAATTTAATGTGAAGTGCCATCACATTTAAAATGTCCTAAAAAAATAATTATTAATGGTTTACGTTCATTACTTAGTTAATTACTGTAGAATGTAAACACTGAATAGCCCTGTAATATCCATATTTGCATTCCCCCAGGTCTTGAGTCTAAGTGTGACACTGTTAGCGGGACATACTGTACAAATCGGTCAATAAAACAGTATGTGCATATTTTTCATAATCTCCCCATGTTTTACAAAAACCCACCCAAATTTGGGAATCAATATCTCCAGTTGTGATGAACTCACATAGACAAATCACCCCTCATTCTTTGCAGCAGAACCCCTTCTTTCCAATGGTACCAACTAGCTTGTAGGTTTGGTATACAGATATGACATGCAGATATGACACTTTGATGCTCTCAAGATGAATCCTAACTAATTTGGGATTATGTCTCATTTTAAAGAAATATTATTTTGCGCAGAAATATTTAAGTATCACAGTGGTAGATATGTCTATAAATTACATCCAACATTTATATATGCATACTTTAATCATTTTTTTTGAAGTATTTAAAGTGAATGATCATTTGCACTGTGAAAAAAGAGTTCTGTGTGATCACCGTGCAGTCAGAATGCACAATTGCGAATGTTAACTATAGTAGTCATGTCATAATCAGTAAGAGAGCTACCCTGTGTTTGAGAATGTTAAGAAGGTAAAATCTCAGGCTCATAATGATTTCATGGCAAAAAACATACATCACAAATGACCAATTGCAGATTATTTAGCTCAATCTCTATACTTGTGGTTATATTACAATTTTTTGTACATTCTACTTCTCCAGCTTTTATTTTTATGGACAAGTGGACAAGTGTTAATGTCAATCCCTGCTGTTTTATGTTAGTGTATATTCGATTAGTCAATGAGAATATGATGTGTGTGTGTGTTTGTATGTTTGATAGAACCTATCACAAGGTAGTATTAGACAGGCTTTGTAAAGCAGGCATCTAGGATTATTAAAACTGAATTATCTCTATTTTCACAGAAACACAAACCTGAGTGTCTCACTGCTTTACACACACATTAAGAAAAACATGCATCGAAGCTCACGTGCATGCGCCACACAAATCGACAGCTTCCACTAACAGAACAGATAACAGTTAATCTCCTAAGCTCTTCATTATCCAACCAAGACCACATCATGAAATGTGAAATTAAATCCTTTACGGTCCTTAAATAAAAATAGACAGTTCTCCTATCATAAAGAGCATACGCTAAAACAACAAAGACACTCATTCATTATCAGCAGAAAGACACTGTCGCCAATATCACGCTGTAGGCAATGTAATGCTGTTCTGTACTGCGGATCCCTTTGCTGCTATCTATGAAGGCTTACTGTCAATGAGAAAGAGTTCTGTTTTAATTGGCAGAGGAATGATTTGATATGTTAGATAAATAAGGCATTCATCTGCTCTGTCAGAGGTGTGTGTGTTTGTGTGTGTGTTTTTGTGTGTGTTTTGGCTACTCTGCAGAAGATGACTCTGCCTTTATGTCAATCATTATTCTTGCCAGTTGTGTTTTTTTGTGTGTGTTTATTTCAATGGCTTGTGTGAGACTGCTTACATTCCTCTGCTGTATGTGTACGTGTTTGCTCACCTACTTGTGTGTGTGTGTGTGTGTGTGTGTGTGTGTGTGTGTGTGTGTGTGTGTGTGTGTGTGTGTGTGTGTGTGTGTGTGTGTGTGTGTGTGTTCGGGCACACAGAGCCATGTTTTCATTCCCTGCAGCTGGAGTAACTGCCAAAAATGTCAAGTAGCCTCAAACTCCCCATTAATCCACCTGTGCACGCACACACGCATGCCACCACACTAACACACTCCTTCACCACCACAAACACACA
>JACXGM010038859.1:0-10728 GCA_016801145.1 Umbra pygmaea
CGCATCACCTGCTATTCCTGTTCTGTACTAAAATGTTGGTTCCCGTTGCGATCCCTGCTATTTTTTGCAACTCTTGGAAGAAGGGATGATGTTCACCGTGTATCATGTTAGTGAAGAAGAAACTAATTTCTCACTTTGCTGTGCACTCACCGGTTTTCAGATGTCGGGAGCGAGATTGTAAGGCGCAATGAGTCTAGCGCTTGTCTTTGTCCGACTTTGGTGACGGTGACCAGCGCAATGTACTTTGTTTGAATGTTTGGATTTGTTTGGATCAGTTACATCTGTTTGAGGCTTGTTTAGGATATTATTATTTATGTCCTTGCAGTGTTTACTGTAACATATTTCTTGTGATTAGTATTAGATTGCGCATCGCTCAGTAGGCTACCTCAAACCAACGAAAATAACGTTCTGTACAAAAACGGTAGGTCATAAAATAAATTTGGGTCGCACATAAATTGACAGGGTCGGTCAGAAACCGGAACCAAACAACATTTTTTGTTAGGCCTTATTCATCATATGCAACGCAATATAGCTAACCCTTGTGCAGCGTTTTTTTTTAAACAGGTCGTTTTTTCCTGAAGGCCTTGAGGAAAACAGAACGGATAAAATTTTGGCTGATAAAAAAATGGGTTCTGTCGGAATGAAAGCAGTGAACCTCTACCCACTATTCTAGACTAATATTAACCACGTGAAGCTAACAAGTAATTATATGCCTGATTTTAATGTATCCCCTTTCATACTAGCTTCAAAACTTACCAAGGCTAACGTTAACTGCTGACCAGTGTAATGTTAACTAGCGTCACATGCTGCAATGTTTCTGTTATTCTAACATTCGTTTTCGGAGCATCAGAGAGCAACGCAGGCATATCAGTGGCGCCGAAATGAGGCTCGAAATCCGCGTTGCTATTTGGTCCGGTAGATACGGGTAGTTAAGGCACAGGTGCCATATTAGCAGCGGGTCTAGTCTGTACTAACCATAGACTGTTGCCAACCCTAGCAACGACGCTAGCAAAGCAAAGCCAGTTTTTCACTAGCCTATGGTGCGGTGGTCTCTTAACTACAACTTCTTTCTCTGCATTGAGTTGACAATCCTCTCAAATTTAGACACACAAACGAAACAAATAATAAAAGTCTTAGTACCACTGTCTGTGATTGCAAAATTCTAGCTTAATTATTGTGACATGACAACTATCAATATCCAAAGTAGCCGAACATCATGTCGCCTATTCATGTTGTTTCTCGAAGTTGGCACTAACATGTCATACGTTTTTTCATTAAATAGGATTTATAAGAATTTTTATCCTTACTGTTTTCTCCTTCCTTAGTCCTTGGATGAGGTCTGCTCACTCTGCTAGTAATTCACTCAAGGAGCAGCGTGTTCCACAACACCAACACCAGGGCCTGGCGACCAGGCTGCCTGCAGATGTGCCTGCCTATTAAACGTGCAATATGTAATTTTTGGCCGCCAGGGGGCCCTCAATCAAAACAATAGCAAAAGATGTACTTGGATGACGTCGGGAGGTTGCGTGGGATCATGGGTTTTGTTATCGTCGTCAATGACAACCTTCCAATCTAGCATCTCCGGCAGAAAACAATGTTCACTGACAAAGTAATATATTGTAAAAAAATTATAACCTTATTCACGTTATGTTTGGCGGCTCGACCTCTTAGACAGAGAATTTGAGTTCACCATTATTTCTGGCAATATTATAGCTAAAACTGCATTAAATTGTTACAGGGCTAAATGCTGTTGATTATACTAACAAGATAAATTAAAATTTTAAGCCATGTACTGTATACACTACATGCATTTAGGGACGATTTAGCAGTCCCAGACACATTTTTTATGGTTTGCGACAAAACTCCCAGATCCGTGCCAAATCACTGCTCGCTCCAGTCACCGAAGTATGAGCAGTTCTGAGATGCATCTTTGCTCTTCTTTGAGTTGTCCCAGACGCCCAGAGTGTTTTCTGGCCTGTTTCATATTTTTGCTTGTCATAAGGGGTTTTGCGAAACCCATGAGGAGCTGTAGCCACTGAGAGCACAGTAACCTTCAAGTTTTTGAGTATACATTTAAACTTGCAGGGATACTGGCAGTATTCTATTTCATAGTACACACAAGAACAGTCCCCACAATGCACACACAATATGTATATTATGCAGTCTACTTAGCGAGTGCATGAGGAATAAAGAGATTGATTGTTGTTTTTTATCAAGCCCAGAGATCTGTGCAATAAAAGTTGGCATTAAGTGGAAAAGCAATTGCAGTTCCCTCATGTGAACTGTTAGTCCTCAAGCTAGCTAGTAACAACAATATGTAACAGCAAGATCAAACCTCCATATAAAATCCCCTGGGGCAGTGGTTCCCACATGTTTTTGGTTACTGTACCACCAGGGGTTGTAGTACCCATGGTTGGGAAACACTACCCAGGCAAAAGTGGTTTGTTCAACTACTTTGTCACTTACCTGCAACTAATCAACTAATTGGACAAAAGTTCCATTCAAAAGCCCACACCCGAGAGTATAGAGAATACTGCTGTACAGTTTGCACTTGCATTGCCAGATAGGCTACACTTACTTTCCATATTATCAAAGTAATTATTTCCAAGGCAGAAGGCTATTTCATGAAATGTACATGTCAATAACAAATACTTTCTTCTTACAGAAGAATTTATCCAAAATAAAAACTAAAAGTGTAGAGAGATTTCCTCAGAAATCGAAGAAAAGTGGAACAATGACAAACATTTATATTTATAAACATTATTTTACAAAGTTGTACAGTATCAGGTGCAATTGTGTGGACAAAGCCGTAACATTCAGCTGCAGTCCCGCTAGTTCAACCCTGCGCACTTTGAGTGAGAGAGCCTCCTGATTAGCAAGACAGTCAGAGAATTACTTCAGCCGAAGGAACATCGTAGCCTACACCTTGTTATATGCATTTGGATACGTGATTGAATGGAGGAAAAACAAGCGTTGTATGATTGGAAAATATAGAATGGAGTAAATACCATTGTTTATAGCTGTCAGCGCATTTCAACATTTGAATTATATGATGGAGTGCATGCTGGCGAAGTTCAGTAGAGAAACACTGTGTGTGTGTGTGTGTGTGTGTGTGTGTGTGTGTGTGTGTGTGTGTGTGTGAATTTGCACTTATATAAACTTCCATATCTGCTACCTTTTGTATTAGGAGGAACTCAATGTCAGTAGTTAATTTTACGAGACTGTATTTGGACTACAGAAAAAAAATATTTTGCTGAATTCAATGTTAATGTCTGGATTCTGCGATTCCGTCTGCATTTTCCGCATCGTGAAAAACATAGGGCATTTTAGCAAGATTCAAGTCTGACTGGTTATGTTTGAGTGTTACAGTATTGTGAGTTATGTGAACACTTAGGTTTGGAATACCAACACAGAAAAATGTGCAGATTCTGTGTTAAGTAAATTCTGTTTTATATATAGATTCCGCAATTCTGTGTTTCCGCAACACTGAAACCATAGGGCCCTACTTGTGTTAAGCAGGGCTCGACATTAAGGCTTGTCCGGGACAAGTGAAAAAAGTAGTCGGACAAGGAGCTCGTAGATTTACTTGTCAAAAATGGACAAGTAAAATAAATTGTAATTTAACAAATTTAAATAGAATATTGATGATGTGTCCTTTTTTGCAAGAAATGGGTGTATTTATGTATGCACACGATTTTATCTTATGTTCTAAATCTAAAGCCCGGTTTTGTTTAGATCTGACTGCACGGTGGTGGTCACATGACACACAGCTCTGTTGTCACACTGCAAGTGCTCTTTCGCTGTTAATACATCACCAAAAAATATTCTAAAACTATGTGCATATAAATGTTGTCATTTATTTCATATACATAATATACCATAGTGATATTCCAAGTGTTACTGACGTTTAATTGTTGGATGGAAAAATCGCCTCTTATTTAACTGCGCGTAACAACGGTGGCCTAAATAAAATGAGCGCTTTTCAGAAAGAGAATTCAAAAGCAGTCCGCGTGATTTTGCCTAATCCCCCTACAACTGTGTCGGGTGAATTGTCAATCCGAATAATACGTATTTGATAGTTGTTGTTAGGCTACAAGTAACCATTTCACGCACAATGCACAGAATGGTGTCGGTGTTCGTTGAGTCTGACTTCATGATTGGATTCTGCTAGGCGGCGTTCTCGTTTCACCAGAGAATCTTAAACATGCACGCCCACACAAATGTAACGGGAGGCTGTCCAAGTTCTCAATTCAAAACAAGTATCTTACTTCGCCATAATATTTTTTTTCTTATTATATTTCATGTTGTTTCATGTTTGGTTTCATTGTCGAAGAAGCATCTGCTTGCAATTTCTATGGGAACTAATTCAAGCGATTTGATTATTTTATTAGTAATCCCATATTATTATAAAACGAATTTACAAACGGAGAGTAAAATGCTGATTAAACAAATATTGTGAAACTACCTACTGATTGACGTCTATAATTAGCCAACTAAAAGGAGTAGTTAGACATTCAATACAGTGATTTGCACAATTTGTCAATCATGTGAAAATCATTAATCTCACAGACTTGTCTTCACAAAATGTCCCTATTGTAATTTGCCTATATTAAGACAATTTGATAATTAATTTGATGTATTGTAGCAATATAGAAGATGCTTTTACATTTTCTTTTATATTTGAGTTGGGAAGATTGGTTGGTAAAATTAGGGCATCAACCAGCCCAGAGGCATCTTGATATCATTGAAAATGAGGGCACGTGCCCCCTCAGATTTTTTAGCCAAGTGGATTTTCCTTTTAATATCATTATTTGTGGGCACCTGTTTCCGTGTGTGCACACTGTGCCCCCTTAAAAAAAATAGGTGCATGACGCTTTTGCACCAGCCACAGGGGCTTAATTTCCCAGTCTGGTTACGAGTTTGAACTGTAACTGCTTGTAGAAAAATAAATTGGATTGAAGATAGCAAGTGGCAGATATTCTGCAAACTCTGTTACCATGGTAATCTTATGTCTCGGTCATAGAAGTAAAAAAAAAATGCAGCAGTATACCATGTTATGTCTAACTTCACATTGAATTGAATTGCTGATTTTAAGAGCAATTGAGTTGGCTATTTCTTCTAGATAACCTTGGTTCCATTGCAAAACACCCTCCCTGAATACAAGGGAAAAATGTAAATGTATTTTTTCCTCTTACATTCCCTGGTTTCAACATGACACAGGAGAAATTTAGGCCTATTTCTTGTTTCCCAGAAATACAGACATGCGTGTCAATAAAAAATGTCTGCTTCGGACAAGTAGTTTTTGCTATCGGACAAATAAAAAATGTACTTAGTTGTCCGAAGGACAAGTGGCCAATAAAGTTAATGTCAAGCCCTGGTTTAGGGTCCAAGAGCGTCCCATACGCAGCTTTTCTGCAGAAGAATGCAAATTGTCTGCCAGTATTGTACAATAACATGCGGCATTAATCTTGCCATCATTTTCACAAGGTTCCCTGTGCCTTAAGAGCTCACACACCACCAAAACATCAGTGAGCCACCACCATGCTTCACAGTGGATGGTTTACTTTTCACTATTGGCCTTGTTGACCCCTCTCCAAACATAGCAGCTATGGTTCTGATCATAAAGCTCCATTTTGGTCTCATCAAATCAGTGTGCCAGAAGCTGTAAGGCGTGTCAAGGTGTTGTTGGGCATATTGTAAACTGGCTTTTTTGTAACACTGGCACAGTAAAGGCTTCTTTCTGGGAACTCTGCGATGCAGCTTGTTTTTGTTCAAGTACCATCGTATTGTGCTCCTTGAAACAACCACACTGTCTTTCCAGAGCAGGCTGTGTGTCTGCTGAGGTTATCTGAGTATTTCTTTGTGTACCGAACAATTCTTCTGGCAGTTTTGGATGTCTTTCTTGATCTACATGACCATGGCTTGGTATTGAGATCCATGAATTTTCCACTTCTTAAAAAGTGCCATTTTATCTTGTGTGTGAACTTGTATCAATGCCAAACATTCAAGGGAATGTAAATATTTGATGGATTTCTGTAATAAGTATGGTTTACAAAAGAGGCAAACAAATGTGATGATTAATGGTTTCGTATGATCACTATCCTTAAATCACAGTTGGATTTCTTTGCATGAACAATCCTGTTGTCAAAATCGATGCTAAATTTTCACAATTTCTGCCAGGGTATACAAACCTATGGACACAACTGTAGCCTATTTTTCTTTGCCGTAATATGGTTTCTTATTATATTTAGGTATTGTTGTATTATGTTTAGTTCCATTGCTATCATGTTTAGTTCCATTGCTTAAGAAACATCTACTTGTAGTTAATTGGAGCTAATTAACCCCGATCTTGGATAACTTCATTAGAAATCCCTGAAAAACATATTAGAAAAATAACTTACAAATGTGAAATGCTGATTAACAAATGTTGTGGCATAGGATAGGCGTTAGAACAGAAAAGTGTTTGACGAACAATCTAAACGTGTCCAACTGAATGTAGTTGGACCTCCAATACTAAGTTTGGCAATCATCTGAAAATTACTAATATAGTTTTTTACGAAATGTCTCAAGTAATTGTATTACTAATGTACTTGAATTGGTGAATAAGTGGCAGTTACATTTTGAGTAACCACCAGCAACAGTAGCTGGAGGGCAAAGTTAATTTACCACCCTGATTAAAACGCAGAATAGGGAGACTACTATATAGTTGAGCAGGAGAGTAATGGGACATTGGCAGCTCGAAATGAACGATTGATCCAGTTGCTCTGGCGATTTCTGCCGGTACTGAAGCCTTATGCTATTGAAGACCACATTTGAAGCAAGGGTCCACTAGACCCTCCAAATTGGGCAGAAGGGACTGGGAACAAGATTACAGCAGATATATCATGGGCATTTTTTGATGTGACAATGTAAAAACCCTACATGTAGCTACTTAACGAAGTGATTTCATATCAAATAACCATGCCAGGTTGGAGAGGATTTGCAGATTCATAATTTGACCCAAATTTTGTGTTAAGTCTCAAGACAAATGTTGTCCACTGCCATTGAGTAATTAAGTTTACCACATTCAGATTTTTCTAAGGAACATTTTTTTGTTTGAATTAAGATGTCTGATTTACAGGCTATTTTATATGGGTATCCTTCACCCTTTCCAGTGTCACTTCAGCACTGTGCAACCAGCAGATTAAGTGCTCATGCATCAAACTAAAGAATGAGATGTCGATTCTCAGCCTAGGGTAGTTAAGGGGCCTGTAGCCAGATAATATAGAACAACAACTGTAGCAGGTTAAACTGGTTTGACAAACTTTTGTGCAATAAGTCTATCGTTTTTTATAGAAGTGTTGTTTATGTACAGAGATATTGCTGTCTTAGGGCCCTATTATTTCCGTGTTGAAGAGAATGCAGACAGAATTGCGAAATCCAGACATGAACATGGAATTCAACAAAATGAAAAAAATATGTCAAGACTTTTCCTTAATCCGAATATAGTCTGTTAACAATTGTCATAGCATTTTCCCTAATATAAAATGCAGCAAATATGGAAGTTATTTAGATATATCCAGTCAGTGTTTGTCTAACAAACATGGCCAGCATGCTCCTCTCACATTGTTCAAATGTTGTAATGCCCAAAAACATTTTTGGTAACACTTTATTTTGAGAGTCCATCTCTAGATGCTCTACATATTATCTGCATACTGTCAACAACATTTTAACAAACTATCTACTAACCCTAATCCTAACCTTAACCATTCCCCTTATGTTAAACCTAACCTTAACCATTACCCTAAAACATATTCTAAACGTACCCCTACCCTTAAAATACACAATTAGATGCTTATCAACAGATGGTTTGTTGATAGTTTGTTGATAGTTTGTTGATGATATGACTATCTGTAGAGCACATACAGATGGAATGTCAGACTCTCCAAATAAAGTGTAACCACATTTTTTTGTCTATTCTGTTTTAATAGTAGACAAAAAAATTGCTTATTGGAATCAACCTTTATTTTTTATTTTCTATGGTTATGTTCTTTTCACAACAAACTTCATCCGCAACTGTCAGTTGTGCGTTTGCTAAATTCTGTCCACTGTCCTAATAACAATACAACTTCACATGGAATTTTGAAAGATGCTGTGAGATTTGAGTGCAGTGTCACTGATCCTTTTACTTTATCCAACCAGCTTGAGTCTTTTAAACTGCCACTTGAGGCTGCTCGTTTGTCACAGCAACTTTATAGCCCTCATCTTCCATGCCTTTAGGTGATACTAAATCAAGGGAATGCCTGTCCTGTAAATGTAGGGTAATTTTGTCATCTAGTTCAATATTTCCTAATCTGTGGGTACTACATGTGGTGAAAGTGTGCTAAATATCTTCCTTTACATTTGTTTACTTTGTAAAGTAACTAGGCACTACCTCTAGCATTGTAAGAATTTTTTTCATTAATTTTAAATCAGTGGTTCTCAACTCTGATTCTGGGGTCCCACTGCCCTGCATCTTTTAGACATCTCATAGCTTCACCACTGAGGCTACCAGGTATTTATAAGCTCAGTTTCATTTGAATTAGGTGTTGGAGCAGGGAGACATCTAAAACATGCAGTGGGTCCCCAGGACTAGAGTTGAGAACCACTGCTTTAAACAATGTGCATTAATAATAAGAATTGTCATCAGTGGCTGGTAAATCTGAAAGTGATGTGATTTTGTGATTTGGTCCCTGGAACAGATGCACATTGTGTGCTCATATGCTGCTGTAGTAAGGTTTCTCTATCCTAGCTGGCATGGATGTTCCTAACAGCAGGTGTATTTCTCTTTCACCATCCACAACACAGTTTGTGGTCATTTTATCTAACTATGCTGGATCGTAAGATTGTAGCATCTCTGTTGCTAAGGATATATGCTCAGCCATGACTTCACTTTGCACTATGGTTGAACTCTAGCATCTTTGAGTCACTTTGCTGAACTGCCACTCCAGTTACTCGGTTGCAAAAAATGATCTCCAGTGGAATGTGTACAGGGAAGGCTGCATCAGGTATGCACGATCCCACTGCCTACAGTTTAGACAGCGTATTTGCATCATGGATGTGATTTAATGTCCTTTTCAGGGCGAAGACATGCTCTTGGAGAGTTATTTACTCTTTTTTATATAGATGTTGTTATTTTGATTGCCTGAAGTGCATCAATATATTGAAGTCTGTAATTTTATTAATTGATGCGCAAAGCGATCATTTGTTCTTCGTTTATTATTTTCTTTCATTCATTTTTAGGCACCCTTTAAGACCCCTGAATTTTCACCCATTTTATTTCAGTTGGACCTTGTGTCCAATTATAGTGCAGGGCATTTGTATTTTTGAATGGCATCGATTGTTCAGTTTTTTTTATTGCCATTTTTAAGTTATTACTTTCTCCATTCGATCAAATGGTCAATGGGTTTAACACCTCTGCTGGCTTCCAGGTGAACTACATCAATAAGAATGAACAAAATGGCGGCGCAAAGACGAACAATATTCAGACATATGGTCAGGTACTTGCTTGTCTTTAAGTTATTTATATTTTACAAAAGATCAAGCTCAAATGGAGTTATGAGTTTTTTTCAATAGTGAATGGAGAGTTGTTTTGACATAGCATCGCATTACGTTATCATCAATTTAGTTTGCAAAGTTTTGCTGTATAGCCACTTAACTAGGTGATGTTTTTTCCCGATTACTTGATGAATGGAAACTTTCCCATCTGCTTGTCATAGCTATCTTATGTTCCTGTTTGTACCTATATCTTGTGGTTTTTGTCTCTGTTTTTAAGTTGTATACACTCCTTCCAGAATTAGCTAGAGAAACACGTTTGTGAAGGCTTATAGCCTCATGTTTGTGTTTACATTTGCACTACTGCAGACATTTTGTGTAAGATAAGAATGTCTGTTTGAAGTGACTTTCTCCAAAAAGGGATAAAGACCTAATCTATAATATTCTATTAAGGTATTTGATCGTTTTATTATTATCGGTACACAATTATAGCTGTAGGCTACTATATAAAATATAAATAGGCTTCTCCGTATTTCTTAAGGTATATTTATGAACATTTGTATTTCAGAATCTCCAGTATTTTGTTCACACAGAAATTTAGCAAACTTCTGACATTTATCTTTCCTTCCTGAAGGTTTATTACATACCTGCAAACTAGTCGCTTTTCGGCGAAAATCGCCGTTTTGAATGGGAAAATGTCATCCACATGAATCGTGTAGATCAGAAGAGTTTTTATTCAACTTTTCACGCTACCACTACCGGGCAGAGGCCGTTTATGGATACTGGGGATGGGCCGATACCACTTTTTATGGAACGAGTACAAGTAAAGAGCACTTCATTTTGGGTACTTGCCGATACAAGTACCGATACGAGTACTTTTAAGAACTATACCAAATGTCACATTTATAAAGCTAAAATCTGCTATTTCTTAGATGTTGATCAGCCAATTCAAATATAGAAAAGTAAATATTCCTACATATCCAGAAGAACATCGTTTACATTGCAGGTTAATGTGTTATTTATTACAGATCTCAATGGTTTAAGTCTCCTTCCCTAATTAGCTAAAGTGAGAGAAACACGTTTGTAAACGCGAACGCAATACCTTTGTGTTAGAATTTGCCCTAAGCATTGCAGACGTTTTGTGGAAGATGAGAATGTCTGTTTGAAGTGACTTTTTCCAAAACAGGGATACTTATCTAATCATATATTATTCTG